>VONZ01001386.1:0-155844 GCA_012976165.1 Labeo catla | reverse complement strand
TTTCGCTTTGGCAATTCACGGCACTCACAAACCAAGTTGAAAGTCATGTCAATACTAACAATTTAAAAGGATAATATATTATATTTAGGCATTCATAATAATTTGCTTGAGCTTTAATTAGTATTCTTAATTTGTTGCTTAATTGAAGAAGAACATTTCCAGACTTACTCAATTACGAACGGTAAGATGATTATAAACTGCACTGCAGTATATTGATTGCTGACAGCAGCTCTTCCTCTTTCAGTGGAGTTTGTAATCCAGAAGCACAATGAGCAAAGATAAACAGCAGTGAACCGAGTTGTACACTGAATCCACAGAATCCGGATTTCCTACATTCTTGTCATTTTCTTTACCAAAACACATAAATGTTGTAAGGAGACTAAGCAAACAATGAACTCTCCATAGCAGGAAATTTCACACCATGAAAACCAGGCCCGGGAACAGCTTTAACATCTGAGCTGGACTCTTCAGGTGGACTCTTGTTGGAGTTCTCACTATTGTCCCTCTGTGGAGTTGTTTTATAATAATAATAACAATAATTATTAATAATAATAACAGTTTTTAAGTATTCTAGCTGCTCAATTCCTTAAAAAAAACATACAGTACAAGACATTTTCCTCCAAACGGATGTCGTCTGGTAAATGTGAAAGTGGAGTATGTACTGCCACCTGGCGTCTCGATAGAGTTTCACATCTGGAACTAAGCAACGCCAACAGTGGCGTTACCGGTCACAATAGTGACCGTAAAAAAGGTTTTCATTTATAAACCTTACTGGCTGATGTTTTAGTGCACTTCCTGCAAATGATGGAAAAAATAAAGAGTCTCAATATGTTTAGTTTCACATTGTTAGTGCAAATTGCCACATGACCAAAGTAGTTTAATTCCTGCTTGCACCTTGAGAAGATGATGACCGCATCAAAGCTAAAAAACGAAAGGCTAGTAAAATATGTTAACAAAGATATGATTATAAGATTTTTGTTACACATTATCTTTAAGGTGTGTAATATTACTATATGGATTCACATATATTCAGTTTTGTTAAGTGTGGTCATAGCATGAGTAAACATGTTGATGGTCATATGTCTGAGGATGGTCATTTATATGTTACAAAGAAAAAGTAACCATTTTGAAATACGTTAATGGTTGTATTTTTTTTTTTTTTAGTATTCAGTATTTCAGTAAGATTTTTTATTTCAGTATTCCTATCAGTGTTGTATTAGGGTTTTTTTTAATGCATAATAGTAACAGTTTAAAATAGCTGGGCTAAGATATATAACAATTTTTATGACTGCAAATAAATGTTAATTCAGTATACACATTATGCCACTGGTCACAATTATGACCGACCATTAAACACAATTTTTCACACACTTTTCAAAAAATTCAAAAAATATTTATTGATTATTTCAAAGGGTTAATAATGACACATCATTTGGATATTTTCATGTCTGGGAAAAATGAGGATTCATCAACGGGTTAAAACATTACGTTAATTTAATTATATATATCAATAAATGTAATATAAAGTAACATTACATTATAATAAACAAAACTATTCACATTTTCTTTTTGTAAGGTAAAAAAACAATGCTCTCAAAGTGTAATATAAACTTTCCTTTATTAATGTATCTCATAAAACTGCACTAATGACAGTACAGATTGCTATTTGTATCTATATGCCACAAATTTATTATATTCATAGTATGGTACATTGATATACACTACTGTTCAAAGTTTGGGGTCAGTAAGATTTTTTTAAAAGTGTTTTAAATGTCTCTTCTGCTCATCAGGGCTCCATTTGATCATATATGGAGTAAAATGGTAATAATGTGAAATTTTATTATATTTAAAATTTAAAAATTTGTGGAAATCAGAACAGCATTTATTTGAAATAGAAATCTTTGAAACATTCTATATGTCTTTACAGTTACTTTTGATC
Organism: Labeo catla; assembly: GCA_012976165.1. Taxonomy (NCBI): domain Eukaryota; kingdom Metazoa; phylum Chordata; class Actinopteri; order Cypriniformes; family Cyprinidae; genus Labeo; species Labeo catla. Next base: position 153,905 of record VONZ01001386.1, on the reverse strand, counting down.
ATTTGAATGCATCCATGATGAAAAAACGCACCCCAAACATTAAAAAAATCTTTTAAATATATTTTCTACTTACTTTTTATCTCTTTTCTGATCCTCTGTTTCTGTCTTTATTATCTCTTCCCCTGTCTCTTCTTGCTCCTGCTCACTTTTCTCCTTCCCTCCTACTTTCTTCTCCTTTTCTCCCAGGCTCTCCTCTCCTCCATCGCCCTCTCCTCTCTCTCCTTCCACTATTGGCTCCTCTTCATCTTCCTTCTCCGCTTCCCCTTTCCCATCCCCAATCTCCCTCTCTTTGACTTTTTCCCGCTCTTCTATTTCTCCCTGTGCACCCTCGGCCACAATGCCTTCCCATCCTTCGGTCTGCAGCTCTAGTTGTTCCACTCTTTGCATCATTTTTCGGGCACTAGACTCCAGTTCAGCTATCAGCCGAGCAAGTTTGGTCTGCAGGGTCTCTAGGCTGGCCTCTAAGCGCTTCACCTTGTCCTCTGTTTTCTCCACCTCTCCCTCCGCTTCGTCTGTCTCTTCCAGCATCCCCATCTTTGTAAGGATCTGACGACCCTTCTCTTCCAACAGCCGTTTAGCTGCAGGGTACTCAAGAAGTGTTTCAGTCAGGTCCTCTTTTGAAAGGCTGAACAGATCTGAGTGACCAATGCTGCGAATGTTGGCGGTTCGTCGGTTTCCTGATTTGTTACCTGTTAACCATATATGTTATTATTCATTATGTGTTCTAATACAGCTAAATATAGCTGTATATACAGTTGAGGTCAAAATGTTTACATACGCCTTACAGAATCTGCAAAATGTTAATTATTTTACCAAATAAGAGGGATCATGCAAAATGCATGATATTTTTTATTTAGTACTGACCTGAGTAAGATAAAAGACGTTTACATATAGTCCACAAGAGACAATAATAGTTGAATTTATAAAAATCACCCTGTTCAAAAGTTTACATACTCTTGATTCTTAATACTGTGTTGTTACCTGAATGATCTACAGCTGTGTTTTTTTTTTGTTTTTTTTTTGTGATAGATTCATAGAGTCCCTTGTTAAACAGTTAAACTGCCTGCTGTTTTTCAAAAAAAATCCTTTAGGTGTCACAAATTCTTTGGTTTTTCAGCATTTTTTGTGTATTTGATCCCTTTCCAACAATGACTGTATGATTTTGAGATCCATCCTTTCACACTGAGCACAACTGAGGGACTCATGTGCAACTATTACAGAAGGTTCAAACACTCACTGATGCTCCAGAAGGAAAAATGATGCATTAGGAGCCAGAGGCGTGCAAACTTTTGAACAGAATGAAGATGTGTACATTTTTTCTTTTTCTGCTTAAATGTCATACTTTTTTCTTTTAATACTGCTCTTCAGAAGTTACAGAAGATACTTACATGTTTCCCAGAAGTCAAAATAAGTTACATTTCCCCTCATCTTCAATTGTGGAAGGAAATTATAAAACCTTTACACATCACCATGTTGATGCATATACTGTATGTTGTTACTGAATATATTGAATATATTGAATATATAGAATATGATTATACTGAATGTAGTGAATACTGCACTGATCTTGAGCATTTCTTACCTTTGATATTCAGGATACTGATTTCTCCAAAGAAGTTTCCTTCCCCCAGAACAGCAAACTGAGTGACTCCATCATCTGCGACCACTGCCAGTTTTCCCTCTTTGATGATGTACATCTCATGACCTACATCACCTTTCTTGCATACATACTCTCCTGGGCTATACACCTAAAGAGGATAGTGATGATTAGAATAATAATGTCAACAGTATAAACATAATATTGCTGAGGTAAAGTAAAACATGCAAGTCTCAGTTCAACTGGCTCTAATGTTAGACTTAATCCTGTCCAGGTGTGCCATCTGTTTTCTAACCTGTGGGGTGAGTTTAAGTACCAGCTGCTCCAACAGACTGGTTTCACAGTTCTGAAAGATGGTGACTTTAGACAGAGTGGGCAGATGCACGCTCACGGCAATTGCTGTCTGAAGCGTGAGTGGAAGATGTTGTAGAATCTCATTCTCCCTTGTGATCTTTCTGTTCCAGACACATGAGACGATTTGGATGGAACAAACATTTAAATTATATTAATGAGAGAGGAACAGCTTTAAGGCATTTAATCTCATATTACTAAGAAAAATAAAAGCTAAAAATCAGTTCTGAGGAAAGCTAGCCACTTTGTGTATTATTTTTGTTCTCTTTTGCAATTAAGTAGGGGTGTGACGAGACCCTTATCTCACGAGATGAGATGAGACACGAGACTGGGTTCATGAGAACGAGACAAGACGAGATTTGTAAACTTTTCAATCCTCAATGATAAAATATATAGGGAAAACAGTTTTTTATTCAACTGAAAATGCAAAATGCAAAAAAAAAAAAAATGTAGGTACATGTTGAAATTTATAAAATTAAACTTGCATTTTAATAAATTATATGCAGTAATAAACAACATTTAAACAAGAGCTTTACGATTCTGGATAAATTGAGAATCACGGTTGTTTTTAATAAATTGGAGACCATGATTTTCTCACGATTCTGGAGAAAAAAGATTAGAAAACTAAACAAAATAATTTAATTTATTACTAGTGGTTCTGACAAACTGTTCATTGCTTAAGTCTTTTAAAAACAAATTAAAAAAAAAAAAAAAAATTCAATGAAGGAGTCAAACTATAAACTTTTATCCCAGTACTTCTATTATTTAAATGTCTGTAACACAGAAATAATGATTGTAATGTGGTTAAAAAGACTTTGTTTGTGTTGCTTTTCTGCGTTCACATTTACCCCGACCGTCTGATTCATTAACATGGGCAGAGGCAAAACGTGCTTCTCACGCTCCACTGACACTCGCGATGTGAAACAGTCCTAATATACATAGCTAAACCGTTGTCATTCAGGAATAAGATCGCGTGGGTGTTTGAATCGAGATCTCAATATTTGAAGGATTAATAATCGTGTTGTTTTAATATAAACCCTGCAAAATGGTCAATTTAATGCATCCTTGCTCAATAGAAGGATCAATATCTTAAAATATCTTACAAACCCTAAATTTTTTAACGGTGTAGATGTAGCTTAAAGGGATAGTTTTTTGTTTTCTTTGCTCACTAAAAAGTATTCTCGTAGCTTTATAAAATTACGGTTGAACCACTGATGTCACATGGACTATTTTAACTATGTCCTTACTACCTTTCTGGGCCTTGACCGTGGTAATTACATTGCTGTCTATGCAGGGTCAGAAAGCCCTTGGATTTCATCAAAAATATCTTCATTTATGAAGATGAACGAAGGTATTACGGGTTTGGAACGACATGAGGGAGACTAACTAATGACAGAATTTTCAATTCCTTTAAGTGTCATGAAATTGTGTGGTTTAAGCTCACAGACCATAACAGGAAGACCCACTTGTTGATGTGCAGATGCTGGTACCAGTCGTTGACGCGTTTCTGCAGTTCTTTGCTGATGCGCCGACTGCGCAGGTAACTCTTCACCAGCTCGTGATTGGGAAAAAACACGTTGTCACGATCACGCAAGCTTGATATCACGTCCCCCATGCTTCCTACGACGGAAGCAAACACCAGCACGGCGATCAACATGTCTGCGATCAAAAACAGATACTCTTCTTCGCGTTCGGGCGTCGGAGTGTCACCCACTGTGGTGAGGATGAGAGTGGAAAACCAGAAGCAGTAGAAGTACTGGCGTCTCGTGGAAGCAAAATCCGGGTCGGAGATGTTGGGATAGACCCAGGGATCCACACCGAAGCCTATGTAATTAGACAGAGAGAAGTAGACACAGGCGTTCCAGTGGATAAGCACGAAAATGTACAGCATGAGTTTGGCGACACGGAAGGTGTTCGGATAAGATGTGCGCGTTTCCATGCGGTCCAAGGCCTCGTTCAAACGGCTGGTGCGAAGGAAGCGGTTGACCCGAACTAGAGGTGTGTGGATCCCCAGTTTCAGGTAGAGCAGATCAGTGGGCAACAGGGAGGCGATGTCCCACTTGAAGCGAGGGGAGCGGATGTAGCGCGTTTTCAAAAGGGACAAGTCTCGCACCAGGATACCCTGCTCCAGAAAACCTGTAAAAGAGGAAAGCCTTTTTTCAAAAAAAAAAAAAAAAAAAAGAAAAGAAAAAAGAAAAAAAGAAAAAGACAGTATCTAGAGGTTTTCCAGTGGCGATCTGAGGAACAGCAAATGGTGCCTCAAGTTGCTTTGTAAAAGGTTCCCCCAAGAAAGTTTACTCATGTTTTACAAATACTCTAAAATACTATTATTAAAATTCTAAGTTTCTTAGAAATTCTAAGTCAATCTATGCGGAAGCAAAATAGAAAATGTATGCAAAGACAATAAATAGAGTGTTTTTCATCAATCGCCCATATTGACGACATGGAACGTAAACAATTCCACTTAACCAAACATATTTTGCTGATTATTGCTGCTAAAAATGGTCAATTATTGTCATCTTTTGGGCTGTACTAATTGGTCGGACCGGGAAAAACATTTGGAGTACTATAGACCGCCAAAAGTTATAACAAATCAAGTAGAAGAGTGTAAAAAAAATCTGTTTGTGGTTGGCCAAATTGAACCAGGATTTCCAGGCCAAGAATCTTGACAACATTCTTGTTTGCTGTTATCATTCCTGGTCAGGTAGGTGAAATATTAGGCTAATATCTTATGTATATTTACCACCTATTAACTTTAGTTTGTCAAAATATTGTCCTTCTCTATATGATTTAGCAGCTTCCACATATTTGTTTTTGTGGTTTAGACAGCATAAATTAGCAGAACAACATATTTAGTAGTGCATTAACCGTCCAATCCACGCTGTTGTTTACATTCGAGTATCTCCAATATGGCCACACATCCAGGTAACTGACCAAATCGTGAGGTAAGTGCAGACCCTCTATAAACATATAAAGTGACAAGATGCACACTTACCTGTGCGAAACCCAATAAATGTGTCAAGCACAAAGAACATGTCACAGATATAATCCAAGGTGAGCCACACTGCCAAAAACGTCTCCTCAGCTGCATAGAAACATGTCCTTTTAACAAAACACAGACATTTTAACATCAATTCTCCCTGTATACACAAGTATAATGACATCTTATCAAATGAACTAGCTACTGTTAGGATTTGAAATCCAAAACATATCATATCAGCATATTTGGAATCGTTTTTACAGCTAAAATGTTATTGTCTTTGTTAATGTTGTCATTTTCTAAAATTAAGTGAGTTATTATATACAAAATTGGTACAAGTATAGCTCAACATAGTCAAACCTCAGTGTTTTCCTACCTGAAAATTATGATGACCCAGTTGTAGCAGATAGGAAGTATCATAATTTGCAACCATGTATAGTAAAACTCTTCAGATGGATCAATTACCCATTCCTTCCAACTGAGAGATTAGAAAATCTTGTGTTAATGTTTTTGTATACAATAGTGCAGTTTCTTTTATTAAAAAAAAAAAAAAAACAATACCTTAAAATGCCCAAAAAAGTAATTATGTCTTTAGTCTGTGTGAGTTTGGAACATTGTTTGTTGTCAGAATTAAACTGGTAAAGCTTTTACATCATAACATGACAGTAACAAATGTGATAACAAAATATTTCAACTAAAACTCACTTTATTTTGGTTGTCTCTTCTTTCTTCTTTTCTTTTGGTTCTTGTTCCTTATTTTCTTCCCCTTCATCATTCTTGTTCATGCGTTGCCATGCGAAAAGCCTTGCCCAACGATTTGTGTTCATGTTTAGTATTTACAAAAAAAATATGATGGTAAGAAAGTTTATAACATTACAAGATGAAGGAAACACAACCATTGTTTGACCACATAGCAGTGTCGTCACAACAACAAGCAACCCCACCCATATAACACAGGTGCTATGTGATGCTCATTGCCATGGCTACATTCCTCCAGAGGAACAGGTAAGCAGTTTCCTCCTGGCTCAGCAAATCTGTGTGAACCAATCAGATTTCTGCTAACTCTGTGGGGGTGCCTGAGAAAAACTGAAATTAAAAATGTTTTTAGTATCTTCAAAATGATCCATCATGTATCCAAAACCTGAGACATTGGACTCACACATACACACACAAATTAGCTCTATTACACTAACAGTCAAAAAATCTGCAAGCAAGCCTGCATTTATTTGATCCAAAATACAGCAAAAGCATTTATTTGACCCAAAATACAGCAAAAGCAGTAATGTTGTGAAATATTTTTACTATTTAAAATAACTGCTTTCTATTTGAATGTACTGTAAAATGTAATTTATTCCTGTGATCAAAGCTAAATGTTCCGTCACATGATCCTGCAGAAATCATTCTAATATGCTGATTTGCTGTTCAAGAAACAATATTATTATTATTATTATTATTATTATTATTTAAAACAGTTGAGTACTTTTTTCTGGATTCTTTGGTGAATCTTTGGTGAATTTATCTGAAATAAAAGGTTTTTGTAACATTATATATTTATAAATGCTACATATATATATATATATATATATATGTATGTATATATATATATATATATATATATATATATATATATATGTAGCAAGGATGCTTTGAAAATGATCAAAAGTGACAATAAAGGCATTTATAATGTTACAAAAGATTTGTATTTCAGATAAATGTTGTTCTTCTGAACTTTATATTCATCAAAAAAAAAAAAAAACCTGACAAAAATTCTAATCAGCTGTTTTCAACGTAATAATAACAAATGTTTTTTGAGCAGCAAATCAGAATATTAGAATGATTTCTGAAGGATCATGTGACTGGAGTAATGATGCTAAAATTCAGCTTTGAAATCACAGGAATAAATTACATTTAAAAATATATCCAAATAGAAAACAGTTATTTTAAATAGTAAAAATATTTTAAAATTTGTTTTTGCTGTACTTTGGATCAAATAAATGCAGGCTTGGTGAGCAGAAGAGACTTCTTTAAACAACATTAAAAATATTTTCAAAACCTTCTGACAGGTAGTGTATGTCTCTAAACTATGTTATACTTTATTTTCAATAAAGTATGTTGAAATCCTTTGTTTTATTATTTTAACTATCAGAGAGAAAAAAAATACATCATGTAATTACCACTTGGTGGCAGCATTTATATCAAAGGTGTTGTGCTCTGCACAGCGGTAGACGCATTTACCTACCGTGCTGTTGCCAACTCATGAATATTAATTACGTGCCGTGTCTGGTCGCTCCTTAAAGGTTGCAAACCAACGCAACGTCATCGTGATTTAATTAATATTCATACGCCACTTTATCAATTCTCCAATTTCGCCGGCGGTGGCGCTCCGAGCAAAACAACAGACTTCTCGCCATGGCCGCCACCCTCCAGTGTAACGTCACAGCGTCCCGTGCGCGTGGGTGTGTCCGTGGAATCTGAGGAGAAAGATGGCTGCGGGACGAAGGGAGAGGTTGACAAATCTGAGATTCGCCGTTTCAGGATAGACAGGTTGCGGCGGAGGACAAAGCGGAAAACAGCACTCGCTTACGTAAGTATTTTTTGCTCAGGTTTTAACGGTCGAATCGTGCTGTGTGGTCTCGTCACCGTTGGTTTCCCGCTTGGCTTGCGAGCTCAACGGACAGCGTCAAATCAAATCTGACCCGTTGCGAGCTCACTGTGCGGCTAACGGTGAAACTCCACACATATGAGACCAGAAATACCAATGCCAGTGGAAGAAAATATGCGGAGACCCTGTAAACCACGGTAATGTTGGAGGCGTGAGGAGAATTGGGTATGATTTGAGTTATCCACTTGACATAACCACACAGAATAACGGTTCTTAACCATTCACTGCCCAGTGTATGTGTTTAAAACGACACATCACTGCGTGGGAATGCGTAGCGTGACACATACTTGTACTGAAAGTGAGAAAGAGAGAGCTACATTGACATAAACTTGAATATGTGATTGACAGCTGGTTAGCTATTTGTAGGTCAGCTTATTGGTATGAAGCACTAAAGCGGTTCTGTTGTCGTGTTGTTTGCTCTGCTGTTATAGGTGGCTTTTGACCCGCACAGTTTTACTGAGGTAAGTGGTGTGGAGGTCCCAAGTTTGACAGGTAACGTTAAAATGAACCCCAGGCTTCAAAATGACTGCTATGTTGTTGTGTAACTTGAGTACTCAAAACTTGGCTTTTGGAGCCAGTGGCAATTATGATGCATCCTTTCAGTCCAGATCATATATAATCATGTGGTCTATGCTTTGTAACTAACCTGTTTTTAAACGAGTCAAACCTTAAGTCTGATTATGATAGTTTATGCAATACAGATGTGATGTGTGGTTGAAAACAATCCCTTATGAATATGATTATGGCTATATCACTGGGTGGCAGCAATGGAAGCTTTGTCATTCATGTTGAGCTTTTCTGTGCATGATTAGCATGTTACTAGCATGTTTCTAGCATGATTCCAGCATGATGCTAGGGTACCTGGGGTGGTTGCTAAGGTGTTGCTAGGCGGTTGCTAGACTGCTCAGGGTGGTTGCTAAGGTGTTGCTAGGCGTTTGCTAGGGTACCCAGAGTGGTTGCGAATAATGTAATTAGATTTCATGTTGACAGCCTGTTTTCGCTCTTATCTCAGTGTTATTTACATTTAACAATACTTTTTGGTTCGTATTTGAGCGTGAATAAGAAGCTAAGAAAGGCGGAAGCATCGCATTTTTAAGGTGGAACGGATAGTGTCATTAAGAAGCTGCGAATAAGAAGCTGGATTCAGCCTCGTCTGCCAGCTGCCACCAGTCACTGACGGGTCACATGCCAGTCGAAGATCGAACCCCTACTCATTCTGCTTCACTTCGTGTCTCCGGAGGCACCTTTTTCTGATCGAATTTTGAAGGCAGCATAGATGCAAAGAGTATAGATGTATCCTTCGCTGCCTTCGATTTCCCACAATCCTATAGGTTATGTAAATAAAGATATTCTGGTGAAATTAAACTTGTTACTTTATATAATAGAGGAGATCTTGACCATGATGTACTTTACGAATAGTAATAGCGTAAAAAGCATAATAAATAATATTGTTTGTAATAACAGTATTTTTAAAAAAAATTAAAATGGTTCAAATGTAAATTATAATAATATTTACAATATACTACCAATATTAACGAAACAGCCACTAATAAAAACAACCTGTTCTGCAATAATACTTGCAACAGTAGGCAGTATGCAGTAAGCAAGTATGCCATTTCGAACACAGCCATTGCCTGAAAGGGCAGTGAGGCAGCGAGGCAGCTGACTAATGTGTTTGATGTGTTTATATCTGACATGTCACAGACGTCACTGTTTTCTTCTGTGATCAGATATAATCAGATATGAACAATGGGTTTCCCCTAAATGATAGCAAGTAGCACACTAATAATTCATGAATGAACGAATAAACATACAAAATACATTCAAAATCGTGACATCAGGTGCTCTCGGGTGTTTCATTAATAGTCATTAATAGCAGTTTAAGTGTTTTTCCATGTCATTACACCAGCGGTTCCCAACCTCGTTCCTGGAGGCCCCCAACACTGCATGTTTTCCACATCTCAGGCCCGTAGCCAGCCTAGCGGAAGGGGGGGTTCTTTTTTTCCAAAAAGTGGACCTTTTCAGTTCCCACCCATTTTGTATTTAATTATGAGGTTAAATACTTCATTTTGTTAACTACTCATTCACCAATTTGGGCTGTATTATCACGTCTGCTGGTTTCTTAGTAAGCATGATTTTTGTATTCACCAAAAATATTTACTACAATGTTGTCAAACTGTTTACCAAGATATCGCCTTGTTCAGTAAATATACACAAATACCTAAAGCAATAAGTTAGTTAATTAAATGAATGACATTTTAATTCAATAAATGAACACATTCTTTATACTCACGCATATATAGATGGTGGGTGGATGTGTGTCCCTCTAGGGGGGTTTGGGGGAAAATTTTATACATTTTAAAGTGAAATTCATTAATTTGGTGTACTTTAATTTGGTGTACTTTAAGAACTCAAAATTAAGAGATCCAACCCATGTTCATTGTGCAAATTGAACAAACAAAAAAGTTGATGACAGTCTGAAAAATCGGTTCTAGAACTGCCCCTGGTGAGAATATACTGTGTTCTTCCTTGACCCATGCTACACCCTTCCACTGAGTTTTCTGAGCCCCCATTCTGGGCCCCTTTCAACCTCTGAGCCCTATGCAGTCTTTCCTCCTTTTCAAAATACAAATATCAAGAAAGGAATTTTATGCAGCGTTTTTTTTAAATCAAATTTAAGGCTTTTTGTTACTTTTTTTAAAGACCTGCAGAAATAGAATTATTAATATGGAATAAGATGTCTGATATCCTGATTTACAGCTCAGATGATGTTCATGATCAAAAACAGTAACATCTGTAAAAATTGTAACAAGCTTATTTTTATATGATGAAATTATTAAAAATAATTATTCACCTCAACACCATGATATAAAAATGAACTACATGGCTTCTAGGTATTTGTATGAAGAACGGTGGTCTTAGTATAAATGCACAAACTCTATTAATCACAAAATACTGTAATTATATTCCATTACTCCTTTAATAGATTTAATACATGTCTACATAATAATATAGCACAGTTCGATATGTTCCACAATTCTGCCGCAATACCAGTGCAGTCAGTGTTACAGTAAAAATAATCCATATTAAATGATTCTGACTATGGTTGCGCACAGTGTTTCTCCTGTTTGTCAGCGCTGTTTCATCTGTTTAAATCGCCATGTCATTGTGTTCTTCACCGAATTCAAGCGCTTCACTCTGGATCTCACAGCGCTGTTTAGTGCTGGCGAGTAAACGCATCTGCTCTAGTAAACGCTCCGCTGCTGTTTGAACTGCGATCTGTAGCGGATAACGCGCGCTTCAAACGAGTATCCATAACGCGATTTTTGTCTTTCCAAATTTAAGACCTCTTGAAATTATAATTTAGACTTTTCTTATACTAATTAAAGTATTTAGTACTTTTTATGGCTTTAAAAATTCGTTATTTAAAAGAACACTTGTTGATTTAAAAAAAAAAAAACGAACATAAATTGTGGACCTTTGGCTGGATGGGGTGGGTCGTTCGAACCACCCGAACCCCCCCTGGCTACGGGCCTGCATCTCCTTAATCAAACACACCTGATTCAGATTATGAACTTATTAGTAGACTTCAAGACCTGAAATGGGTGTGTCAGACAAAGGAGAGATACAAAATGTGCAGTGTTGGGGCCTCCAGGAACAAACATTCTCGCTGCAGAAGCTTTACAGCGGAATTTGGATTTGCTTTATAGTTGAAGATTGCATCGATATCTTGCTGTTTATCACTGTGAAGCTGCTTTGACACAATCTGTATAAATAAAGGTGACATGACTCCAAACACTGACCATGATCCTGTAAATGTGTATGTTGTTGCGGTGCATTGGGCGGAACTAATGTGAGGGCGCCAGTGTTTCCGGCGGGGCTGTTTTTCCGGCAGCGCGTGACTGTGCCAGTCAAACATGTCGAGTTCCTACAAAAACAGGTGAGAAACACAATGAACACGCAACAAAAAGCGCTTTTTCATTCAACCACACACACTTTACATCAACTACACGCGCAGAAGAGCTCGTTTACAGTAGACGCGCGACTGAAGCGTGATGACACCGCTCAACTCTCTCTCTGTGTGTGTGTGTGTGTGTTGTGTGTGTGTGTGCGTGTGTGTGTGTGTGTGTGTGTGTGTGTGTGTGTGTGTGTGTGTGTGAGAGAGATAACATTCAGCTGATTACATATCAAACATCTGCTTGGACAGATATCGAGTGTGTCATGCAATACGGTAATACTGTGGTACTTTGATATTTACCACGAGACCGAATCATTCATTCCATGTACCATAGTGTTTACATATCAGGTACACGAGCAGAAGTTGCTGTTATTGTGGTCAATGTAGAAATTCAAGTCAAGCCGCTTTTATTTGTGTAGCACATCCTCATAATTCACACTGATCTAAAGCAGAAAATCATATTGTGAATGTTTATTCTCTTAATGCCATTGAGTCGCATTGGAGAACCATTTATGGGACAATATAATAATAATAATATAATATAATCATCCTGGTGAGGTTTGTTGATATCAGATTCACTCAGCAGTTTCACTGAGAGAACTCTCCAGGAGCTTCATTTCTTGTGTTTGATCAGCTGCTTTGAGTCTCATGTGTTTCTGAAACGCCTGTAAATGAGCAACAGAATCCTTTAAAACAGCTGACGAAGTTCAGATGTGAGTTACAGGCACCAGGTTAGGCTTTTAACCAGCTAGTTATGAGCGTGTTAATGAGCTTGTGTGATGGATCACTTGTGTCTCTTAGAATGACCACTTTGTATCCATTAAAACAAAAAGTGATTCATGGTTTTGAAATGTAAGTTGACAAATAGATCATCAGCTGAGGTGTTTGCAGGCTGGGTTCAAACAAACTTTCTTCTCTTTGGGCACAAAAGAAGATATTTTTGAGAAATGTCTCCGTGTTCTTTACTCTCGTATAATGAAAGTCAACGGGGTCCAATGTTGCAGAATAGAGAGAGACACTGATGACAGATGCTGATTTTGTCCTGATCTGTCTCTTTAAGACTTCTGTCTCATCATCAGACTGTCAGGAAGCTTGTATCGATCCATATCCAGACTGTCTTGTGATTGAGGGTTTGATCATGTGACAGTGTTGTATTGATTGTCAGTTCTGCGTCTGTTTCTGGGACAGAGAGTTTGTGTTTGACCCAAAGCTCCAGATATGAATATGAAAGGGTTTTCACACACAAGCAGTGCTATTAAACTACTTCAGTGTTAGTGTGTGGGTTTATTTCACGGGTTTAGATCGAGGTGAACGACCGAATCTGGAAAAACATGATATTTCTGTACTTTTACTGTATTTTTTCTGCAGTTGCTTTTTGAATGAGAAACATCACTGAAATGATAAGAAATAGCTTTAATTTCTTGTGCAGAACATGTTTCTTCTTTGTATGATTTGAGCTGAGATGTGATCAGACGCTGACGGGTCTCGCGTTCCTCAGGATCCAGGAGTTTAAGGCTGACTCTGAGCCGGAGCAGGAGATCGATCTCAAGGCTTTGCCGAAAGCTCTGCTTCAGGAATGGGTTGAGTAAGTGTCTCGTGTGTGTGTGTGTGTGTGTTGCAGACGGTTCACAGTCTCATCCGTGTCTCAAAACGGGATCCCGGTGAAGGAGGCATCCGTATGCGCTCTGCTGGAAGGTCAGTGTCTGATCTGAGCTCTCTGCAGTGAGTCTTCATGTGTGAATAAATGAAGAATCAGAATGATAGAAATATTCTCCTGTATTTCTCTGATCCCGCAGATCTGCCGCCAGCCAGATCAGGCGCTAGGAGATTTACCTAAAACAGAGGTTACACACTCACTCACACACACACTCGCGCACAAACATGCTGACACACAGATGCCATATGCTAATGTGCTTGTTTCTATGCATTGGTCAGGGATGTAATGTCACCAGTTTACTGAAGAGATGATCATTCAGCCTGGGATCGCCAAGGCAAACCTGGGTGTGTCTCGAGGAGGACGGACTTCTGGAGGATCATGTGAGTCTAAGAACATCGACTAAAATAAACACTGAAGAGCAGTTCAAGAAAGGGCCTTACTGAGTTTCAGACTGGGTTTGATGTTGTTCTCTCATCTTCAGCTCTCTGAATCCAAACCCGACAGTCGGTGGAACACCTACTTTAAAGACAATGAAGTTCTGCTGCAGATCGATAAAGACGTCAGGTGACTGATGACACACCACACGATAATCACATCATTCAGTTTGATTCAGTTTGAAACAATTTAAAGATAGTTCATCATTTGTTGTTCCAAACCTGTATGTGAATGTTTACCAAATGTTGTAATGTAAGTCAAGCAGCAACTCACCATCATATTCACAAAATGCATCATTCTTCAAAATATCTTCTTTGTATTCAATAGAAGAGAGAACTCATGCAGGTTTAGAACAGCATGATGAAGGAATTGTCATTTTAGGTAGCTGAATGACACCTAAAGGAGAAGTTCACTCCCAGAACAACAATTACAGATAATGTACTCACCCCTTGTCACCCAAGATGTTCATGTCTTTCTTCTTCATTTGTAAAGAAATTATGTTTTGAGGGAAAACATTTCAGGATTTTCTCCATATAATGGACTGATATGGTGCTTTATGATTTGAACTTCCAAAATGTGGAAGTTTAATTGCAGTTGTAAACCATCCCAGCCGAGGAAAAATTATTTCTGAAGTTGAGGGAGAAAATACGATTGGAGTTTTTCATTTTCACATTTTTAAAGTGTGTACCTTCCACTTCCACATTTGTTGATTTGAGATGAATATTGTGTGTCTGCCGTCAGACGGTTGTACCCAGACATGGCGTTCTTCCAGCGACCCACCGACTTCCCCTGCCAGCTGATTCTGGACCCGCAGAACGAGTACGAGACGTTACGGAGACGCGTGGAGCAGACGACTCTCAAAGCCCAGACGGTGAACCGGAACCGCAGCGGCGTCACTAACGTGAGTGTGTGTGTGTGTGTGTGTGTGTGTGTGTGTGTTTTTGGTTGATGTGCTGTTGATGACGCGTCTGTGTGTGTTTGATGTTTTCGTTGTCGTTCAGGTGAGTTCTCCAGGGAAGGCGTTAAACCTGTATCCCTCTAACGAGTACGAGGTGTTACCGAACGGCTGCGAAGCGCACTGGGAAGTGGTCGAGCGGATTCTCTTCATCTACGCCAAACTCAACCCGGGCATCGCTTACGTTCAGGGCATGAACGAGATCGTGGGTCCCATTTACTACACCTTCGCCACAGACCCCAACAGCCAGTGGAAGGGTGAGGCTTTTACTGCTTCCTGTAGCGACTTCCTGTAAGGGAACGATCACGCTTATCGTCACCGTCCATATCAAACCGCACTGATGTTAATACAGTAAAAACATTCTATTAACAAAGAATGAAATTACGAATTGTGAGATCGTAAGTTGCAATTACTTATTAATTTTTAATCTCAGAGTGGAAACGTGATTTATCAAACACTTATGCATTTTAATCTGGACTAAAACATGTCAGATAAGAAAATCATCTGATTCTTTATGTTTGTTCTTTGTAGTTGTGTTAATTTGCGCTTTAATCTCTTTGAAACATTTGTTTATTTTGTAATATGTTGTGTTGAAGCGTAGTTATTATGTAATTTAAGATGACAAGAACTTTATTATTTCAACCTGTTTTTGTAATACTGTTTGCCTTGATAAATGTTTCAGCAATTACTGTGTATGAAAATGTATAAGAGAATTACAAGCATGTATAAGAGTGACGGTGCAGTAAGACACGTCGACGCGCTCAGAGATCTGATCAATAATGCAGTCAGCTGTTGTTTTTCTCACGGATTCTGTCGATTAGTTGTTTGTCTGGTTATAAGTGACACACAGACGCGTTCGTCAAACGCTGTTCTTCTGTGTGTAGAGCACGCGGAGGCCGACACGTTCTTCTGCTTCACCAACCTGATGTCTGAGAACAGAGATAACTTCATCAAAAGTCTGGACGACTCTCAGTGCGGCATCACCTTCAAGATGGAGAGCGTCTTCTCCAAACTCAAGGAGAAAGACACGGAGCTCTACATGAGGCTGGTGAGAATCAGAATAACCCTAAACCTCACGCTTCACCTCACACGCTCGATCACTGTCTCTGTCTCTGTCTGTGTGTTTGTGTTTGTGTCGCAGCAAGAGCAGAACATCAAGCCGCAGTATTTCACCTTCCGCTGGCTGACGCTGCTGCTGTCTCAAGAGTTCCTGCTTCCAGACGTCATCCGGATCTGGGATTCGCTCTTCTCGGATCAGGATCGGTTTGAGTTCCTCATCCCCGTGTGCTGCGCCATGCTGACGTAAGATCTGACACGCGGTGTGAGAACAGCATTGGCCTGAATCGATCTGAATCGTGAAGCTGTTGTTTTCTGTAGCGCTGCTGTACAGCTGAAATTTCATTATTCATAGATCTTGCAACATGAACTGTTATTTTCTTATTAATGTGAAACAATCTGTGTTGTATAAATAAATGTGACCTATCAGTGAGTTCACATTGGCTGCCTTTTGTTCTGTTCTTCAAGTCTTTGTGTTTTTGCAGACTGATTCGAGATCAGTTACTGGCTGGAGACTTTACAACTAACATGAGATTACTGCAGGTAAAAAACAAACACACACACATTTCCATACATACATACATATTGTCCTCCTAACATATGTTGTGCTGTTCTTCAGGATTATCCCATCTCTGACGTTCACGCCATCCTCATCAAAGCGAAAGAACTGCAGGACAGTTTGTAGCAGCCACGCCCCCTTAGGCTCCAGCCTGATGATTGACAGCAGTGCCGCCCATCTCGCCCGGGTGGGATCCAGCGTTTGCCTTTGTGTGATTGAGCGTTTGGTCTTACCGTCTCTCAGGTAGACACGTGTGTGTGTGTGTGTGTGTGTGATTGTGTGTATGAGTCTTTCTGCAAGTGTGTGTGTGTGTGTGTGTTCACAGCACTCAAGCTGTTTATTGTTGCACTGAATGATTTTAAAGACCAACACACACACACACACGGCGCAGATGGACTCCAGAAACACTCCTGAACTTTGGTCTTAAATACTACATTATAAATACGGAACAGAACAAACGATTGGTCACGCGATGGACTTTATACAGCTGTATTTATATCAGTGATTCTTTACCGTCTCTGTTTATTTGTTTGTTTCATTTATTACTTGATCATGTACCTTTCACAAATGAACAAAACTACAGTCGTGCAGATGTTTGGAGATTCTCAGCGATTCTTCTGTGAGCGATCTGAAGCGGAGCAGACGGCGGGTCACGTGACCGTGTTCTGTTCTGAAGAATCTTTCTGATCGCTCGACATCTCAAGAGTCTTCAGACGGCAGACGAGTGTGTGGATTTGTTTAGGAACAGGGAGAAACTCTTTGATTCTGGTAAACGAATCTCTCCAGAAGCGGCTCGACACTACGGACGCGTCACTGGTCTCAGATCAGCTCTTCCGGCGTCTGCTCAGAGTCTCTCATTCATCTGCTGATCGGACACCTTTAGTGTCCCATCATGCCTCTTCTCGGTGACGTCATTGATCTTCCACTAATAATCTGCATTAATTGCTCTTCATGCATTTGTTCTCACTAATAACCGAGCGCTCGTGTTTCTCCGGGGGAAACGTGTGATCGAGCGCCGTGACTCGTTAGAATCATTAGTGTTTTTATAAATGTGTTGATCGCTGCAGTTCGTTTTTTTTAATGTCATGTTTTGTATTTTAAAGCTCAGAGGACGTTGGGAAATGAAGGATCTTCTTTTAACGGGGAATGTCTGGCCACACGTGTCTTTCTGTGACTGTGTTCGTTCATTATGTACATTAAAAAACATTGTTTTTCTTTTGCATGTGAAGATGTTTTTGTATGAACGCATCGATAGTTCTTGCTGTTGTATATCAATGTTTTTACAGTGCTTGCGGATGCACAATAAAGAAAATTAAATCTTAAAATGTCTTAAAATCTCTTTAAACACTCAAACAGAGTGTCGAAGTCAACACATTTCTGTAAAGCTGTGTTCACACGACTTTTGCTGCTCTATTGTTTGTTTGGCAGTATGTTGCTCATTTTATTTCTTTAAATCAGTGTGAATGATTCTTTACAGTCCTGAAGCTGATTACACTGCAGGAGTGTGTGATGTTGGTCAAAAAAAAAAACATCTGATAATCAGTTAGAGTCGGCATGAAATGAAAAATCTAATATCTAAAAGCGTATAATTATTGTCTTTATGCCAAAGTGAAACTACAAAGGTGGCACAGAAGTGCTTCTGATGTGGCGTTTCAGTGTGTTTCCACAGATTGTTTAATGCAACTCAGAGGCACAAATGCATTTCCACAGTGATTACAACTGTGTGCTCAGGTGGGTCAGAGCCGGCATAGTTAAGTCTGTCTTTTATGCTGCGTTGCATCCAGTGTTCGAACTGTGTCAAAGCTCTTGGGGGGTCCCCCTAACCAGACCCCCTCCCCATTAAAAAAAAACCTTATATAAATATGATTCGTATTTTTTGTCTTGTCCTTGTTATCATTGAAAAAACCCAATTCTAAGATAAAAGCTTATTTTACGATGATCAGTGAATTAGGTGTACCAAACTAAGCAAAGAAGAATTAAATATCTAGCCAAGGAAATTAATATTTTCAAACAAGTTTAAAGTGATTTTTACCTTTTGAGGGCACTTTTATAAAGCCATTCTTTTTTTTCTGAAAGTGTGCATTATCTTTTGCTTTGAATTCTTATATTTAATTAATAAAATCACTTAGAGTAATATGACATTTTAGGCTGTTATCACACAAATAAAATCATTATCAACAAAATTCATCTTTGCAGTATAGAGGAAACAAACGCTGCATCTGAATTGTCATTTATATGTATTTACCTGTTTAATGCAGGACATGAATGCATTTAACCTGCAGTAAATGCATGAAAAAATGTTTGAATATTTTAATCCTGAAACGTTAAATGCTGATTTTTTTTTAATTATTTTTAAAAATGAAAAGGTACTTTAAATGTGGAATTACAACCGCCAGTAGGTGTCAGTAAGTCACAGTTAATAAGTGAGTCATTGCGA
Organism: Labeo catla; assembly: GCA_012976165.1. Lineage (NCBI taxonomy): Eukaryota > Metazoa > Chordata > Actinopteri > Cypriniformes > Cyprinidae > Labeo > Labeo catla. The sequence continues at coordinate 135,258 of VONZ01001386.1, read as the reverse complement.
TTGAACCGAATCATTTAAACGGTTGATTCATTCAGGAACGAAACAGGAACAAACGTTGTTTAGAGACGCAAAACGGTGCAGTGGCTGTGTTCGGAATGATTTTGGTGGCGAAATGTAACAAAAATAGGCAATGTGGTGTCTAAAACGCACGTCTCTTAATATTAACTTCTAGTTTGCTGAACTGTCGTATAAAATCAATATTTGTAAAGGCACTCTTCATGTGATATTGATTAACTATATGAAATAATTTAAATATGCATTTTCTGCCTCTATATCCTGAATTTTGGGAAAATGCATTTTATTAGACTGAATCACGCAGTGAGAGAACGCACCGTAAATGAGCACAGTCAGTCTAGCGAGTGTTTAAGCACTCATAACTGCTCTTATAATCAATGAAGCTGTCCATACACTGTGATAAATACATGGGCGTCGGAACCATTGAATGCGGGTGGGACAGGACCCACCCACTTTTGAAGACCAATGATATCGGACCCACCCACTTTTACCGTCTCTGATTCGGCGAATATGTCTGCGCACTTTTTAGAGCGCCATCAGTCAAATCCATTCCACAACATGACGAATGCGCTGATAGATGAAGCTCTATGCTCAAGAGTATGAACAGGCAGCATCAGGGGTGGAGGAGCGGGCGCGGGCGCGGGCGCATCAGGCGCAATCATCAAACATATTTCAAAGGAAGCGGCGCCACGGTCCTGACCGCATCGCTGTCTATACTGGGTGTGTTTAGCAGGCCCGTAGCCAGGGGGGGTTCGGGTGGTTCGAACGACCCACCCCATCCAGCCAAAGGTCCACAATTTATGTACGTTTTTTTTTAAATCAACAAGTGTTCTTTTAAATAACGAATTTTTAAAGCCATAAAAAGTACTAAATACTTTAATTAGTATAAGAAAAGTCTAAATTATAATTTCAAGAGGTCTTAAATTTGGAAAGACAAAAATCGCGTTATGGATACTCGTTTGAAGCGCGCGTTATCCGCTACAGATCACAGTTCAAACAGCAGCGGAGCGTTTACTAGAGCAGAAGCGTTTACTCGCCAGCACTAAACAGCGCTGTGAGATCCAGAGTGAAGCGCTTGAATTCGGTGAAGAACACAATGACATGGCGATTTAAACAGATGAAACAGCGCTGACAAACAGGAGAAACACTGTGCGCAACCATAGTCAGAATCATTTAATATGGATTATTTTTACTGTAACACTGACTGCACTGGTATTGCGGCAGAATTGTGGAACATATCGAACTGTGCTATATTATTATGTAGACATGTATTAAATCTATTAAAGGAGTAATGGAATATAATTACAGTATTTTGTGATTAATAGAGTTTGTGCATTTATACTAAGACCACCGTTCTTCATACAAATACCTAGAAGCCATGTAGTTCATTTTTATATCATGGTGTTGAGGTGAATAATTATTTTTAATAATTTCATCATATAAAAATAAGCTTGTTACAATTTTTACAGATGTTACTGTTTTTGATCATGAACATCATCTGAGCTGTAAATCAGGATATCAGACATCTTATTCCATATTAATAATTCTATTTCTGCAGGTCTTTAAAAAAAGTAACAAAAAGCCTTAAATTTGATTTAAAAAAAACGCTGCATAAAATTCCTTTCTTGATATTTGTATTTTGAAAAGGAGGAAAGACTGCATAGGGCTCAGAGGTTGAAAGGGGCCCAGAATGGGGGCTCAGAAAACTCAGTGGAAGGGTGTAGCATGGGTCAAGGAAGAACACAGTATATTCTCACCAGGGGCAGTTCTAGAACCGATTTTTCAGACTGTCATCAACTTTTTTGTTTGTTCAATTTGCACAATGAACATGGGTTGGATCTCTTAATTTTGAGTTCTTAAAGTACACCAAATTAATGAATTTCACTTTAAAATGTATAAAATTTTCCCCCAAACCCCCCTAGAGGGACACACATCCACCCACCATCTATATATGCGTGAGTATAAAGAATGTGTTCATTTATTGAATTAAAATGTCATTCATTTAATTAACTAACTTATTGCTTTAGGTATTTGTGTATATTTACTGAACAAGGCGATATCTTGGTAAACAGTTTGACAACATTGTAGTAAATATTTTTGGTGAATACAAAAATCATGCTTACTAAGAAACCAGCAGACGTGATAATACAGCCCAAATTGGTGAATGAGTAGTTAACAAAATGAAGTATTTAACCTCATAATTAAATACAAAATGGGTGGGAACTGAAAAGGTCCACTTTTTGGAAAAAAAGAACCCCCCTTCCGCTAGGCTGGCTACGGGCCTGTTTAGGGAATATTCGCTGCTGCTCAGATACACCTAACCCTACCCGATACTTTATTCAAACTTTTCGATTATTTACTTCATTTTTATTTTATTGAAAACAAATGCCTTTCCAAAGTTAAATGAGATGTGAAAAAAGCAAAAGACCGATTTCGGCAACAGGCGGACGCGAACTCGTGTCGTTTGCATCAAAGAACACTAGCTCAGTGGTTCCCAAACTGGGGGGCGCGACCCCTGGGGGGTTATGATAAGGGGGGCGCGGCAAGGCCACTGTACAGCCGATTTTATAGAAATTCGAAAGGGATAAACGGCCGAAAATATCTGCCGCGCAGTCCGGCAGTATTCAGCGCAATCTATGAATGTGTGTTCCGTTCACGGCCCATATGAATGCTCCACTCGTGTACCGCTTATGCTCAACGGAAATACAAAGACCGCTCAAATAACGCGCCGACAGAACATTTCTATGTATACTTTTTCCTGTTTGCAATATTAGTCAAAAAAAAAAAAGTTATATCTGTGGCTTATAAAAGTTTTTTTTTTCATTCAGTATCATTAATATTATTGAGTTAAATTAAAAAGTCTTACAAAATGACTATATTAATTAATAAAATAATAATTATTACAAAGCAGTTTCCGTTTCAGCCAAGAATTTTCATTTCGGTACATCCCTAGATTTTTATGTAAAAAGAAACATTTTCAGGGTGATACAAGACCCCACTGTGAAATTATCTTACTTATTATACGGCTACTTGCCACATATGTAAATAATTTAATGCAAAATATGAATTTCATCATATTTTATTACCTCAAGACGACTCGCAGTACCTGCTGCAGCTGTCTGTTATCAGTTGTAGCGGTTTTTGTCGTAAAATAACAGACCACTAGATATCAGAACTGCCGAAAGGCAAGTAAAATTATGAATGAATGACGCATAGTAGTTGTGCTCTAAGCATGGACACGTTTTTGAAAAGACAAGTGCCAGGTAAACGTAAAGTAGATGAATGTACTTCAAATATTGCAACTACAACAAAGAGAAGAAAATATGAGAAAATCTGTTTTAAAAACAATGAATGCTGTTACAAAGTACAAAAAAAAATAGTACATAGTAAACTGCATGCTTTACTTTTAATGTTTCTACTCTACTGACTAGTTCCTTCCTTGTTTAGTTTTTTCAGTAAGTTGTCACACACTGAATTTTAATTATTACGTTTCAAATAAATCGTTCTGAAGTTGTGTTTATGTTTATGTGTAAATGCGGGGGTGGGGCTTGAATTTTTTTTTTATTCTGCAAAAGGGGGGCCCGGCAGAAAAGGTTTGGGAACCACTGCACTAGCTATTCGCTTTACCGCTTACGCCACTAGAAACGTGTTCAAATAACCGTCTTTTGTAGTGTTGTCACGTTACTGGACAGACGCAATATACATCATAAAAGGCACCAGACTACAGAAAAAGGCATATACTCCCACCCACATTTATTTTGCTTCCGACGCCCATGGATAAATAAATCTCTTGCTTACATAGCTCGTACATCTGCACTTTGTTGCTTATGATGAGGGAATTCGCGGGTTTCAGCAATGACTGTTCTGAACGCCTCTGATTGGCCACTGCATTCTAAACTCAACAGAGTCGTGTGTGATTGGTTGTAATGCGCAACGCTGCAAAAACGCGTAAAAATTAAATATGATTTAACGTGAGCAGGTCTAAATTTAATACAGCAATCGAATCTTTTCATTTCATTTTCAGTAGTTTTATGTTTGAAGTATTACATTTTTTTGAAAAACCAGGGGACCCCCCAAGCATATTTTTTTGGGGTTATGGGGGTCCCGTAATGCTTATGGGGGGTCCGGGACCACCCCAACCCCCCCTCCCCCAACTCGAACACCGATTGCATCTTTACACTGAATTTTGAGCCGGCGCAGAGCAGCCTTAACTTAGATATGGAAAGATGTGTTTTGTTTTTCTTAAACCACAAGCTTACATTCAGTTTGTCACAATACACAATACGCTTGTTTTTTTCAGCTGAACAACCACCAGTGCAGTATGCATCTAACAAACTGTATCCCACAATGCAATGTTCTTATTAAAAAAGTCCTTATATCTCACAATTCAGACTTTTCATTTCAGAATTGCTTGCATCCTTGCATACTGTTCTGGAGCAGTAGGCAGTATACAGTATACAGTGCGCAGTACACTAGTGTTCAGTGGAGCATCTCTCTGTTTCCATGGAAACTCCTCCAGCAGCGATGCCTTCATTAGCGTCACGTGACTGTGGCATTGGCATTAATGCAGATAAAACATCCCTGCTGTATCATACATGAAGCGCGTGTGATCGCAGTGTGTGTAGTATGCTGTAGTATGCTGAATGGTGTCATCTTCAGCGAGCACACGCCCTCCGCTCCCGCGCGCGCCCCCCGCGTCCCGTGCGCGTCCACGCCGCAGACCCACAAACCCACATCAGAATGTGAGCGAGAACTGGATGTGTGTCAAGGACACGAGCGAATAACAACACGGGGTTCGTGCCGGAATAAAGGCGGATTCGGATTCGGGTGTTCCGCAGGTTCGGGTTCGGGTTCGGGTTCCGGTCGGAGCGGCTCGTGCGGGATTCGGGCCCGATTCGGATTCCGCTATTGAGCGCTTCTCTCATCTGTGGATTTAAACACGGACACGCGAACCGTCGCGGATCCGATCCGGGTCTGATGTTTATGAATGAGAGCCTGAGATCAGACCGACAGATGATGGATCCGAAGATCCGCGGGGAAACATGGATGTGATGTGAAATCATTTTCAGCATCGCCTCCATTTTGAATCTGATTTAATATCATGATTTTATTCGTGATGATGGATTTATTTCCCGTGTCCTGATTTATTCCTCTCAGTCCCTGGTTTGCGGTTATGGTGGTTTATATTTGAGCTGGATTGTCGATCACTGAAGCCGGATTATTTCACGTATTGATCCGATCCGATCGCTTCGTGTTTCTCAGTGCAATCAAAGAAAGACTCGAAGTGATTTCCAGCGGATTCAGTTCGGACATGGAGGAGTCGGATCAGTGAATATGAGCCCCTCATGACAGAGGGGTGATTCATCTGCCCTGAACACCGATGATGATGATGAAGAAGATGCAGATGAGTCTGAGCTGATGAAGATGATGATGCTGGAGACACAGGTATCTCTCACAGACACAGGAACACCAGCACCACAGTCCTGTTCGTGTCTCTTTCATATGTGTTCTTATGTTTCCATGTATGTGATCACTGTCTGTTCATACTGAAAACAAATGACACTAAATAGAATCAGTGAATCGCTGTCAGTGCGCACAGCTTTGTTAATTCGACTTCATTTGATTCATTTACTCGTTTAACAGCCATAATGGGTCAATTGATTATTTTTTGTGTTTCTGGGTAAGTATTATCATTGAGTATTGTCAGATGTTTGTAAGTCTTGCAGATAAACACAGAAACGGGAAAATGCTCATCATGTTGCTCCTGATGCGTGTTTGCTGTATTATAGAGACAGTTCATCCAAAAAACAAAACTCTATCGTTATTCACTCATCCTCAAGTTGTTCCAAACCTGTATGAGTTTTCTTTACTCTGTTGAACACAAAATAAGATATCTTGAAGAATGTGTGTAATCAAACAGCTGACGGTAGCCATTGACTTGCAATGGTATATTTTTCTGTACTGTAGAAGTCAATGGCTACCGTCAACTACAATATTCTTTTGTGTTCACCAGAAGAATAAAACTTGACAGTGAGTAAATGATGACAGGATTTTCACTTTATCACAGGTGGAGGTCAGACTGTGTGTGTTTGTGAGTGTTATTCTGTTGGGATTATTTGTTTGTGGGAATCACAAACAATCATGGATCCACATCATGAGCCTCATTCATGAAAACTTCATAGAAATATGAGGCTGACCGCTCCTCCAGATTCACAGACGCTTCAGTAACCGCAGATCTGATTAAAACATTGATGTGTTTATGAAGTGTGTTAAAAAGGAAAACACAATATGCAGCTTCAGTCATTTTTATTGATCAGTAAAATGTTTCACATTTAACTAATCGGCTAACTTGTTAATTTTGTAAATAAGGTTAATACAAGCGTTTACAAAAGCATTAATTCTGCTTGTATTTCTTGAATGAGGCTCCGTGTGTGTGTCACCATCTCCAGCTGATGTGTGTGTGTGTGTGTGTGTTTCTCTGGACAGATTCATTATGAATGTGTGAATGTGTGAACATTCCTTATCTAAAAAAGCCCCTCCGTGTGGAAGAAGAACCACCGCTGTTCTTGTGTTCTCCAGAGAAGCGCTGATGTGCTCCTGTCGTCTGTTTGGGGTTTGGAATCACTGTATCTGTGTCAGTCACACTGAAATCTGACACAGGAAGTGTGTGACTCCTCTGGGACCGTGTGTGTGTGATCACAGCTGTGCACTACGTGTGTGTGTGTGTGTACTTGTTTTTGCTACATTGTGGGGACCAAATGTCCCCACAAGGATAGTAAAACCTGAAATTTTTGACATTGTGGGGACCGGCCTGTGGTCCCCACAATGTAAAAAAATTATTAAAAATAGTAAATGATGTTCATCTGAAAGTGTAACGACGCAAACATGTTTTCTGTGAGGGCTAGGTTTAGGGTTAGGGTTGGGTTAGGGGATAGACAATATCGTTTAGTCAGTATAAAATCTATAGAAGTCTATGGAAAGTCCCCACAATTCACAAAAACAAATGTGTGTGTGTGTGTGTGTGTGTGTGTGTTAATACTCACCAAAATGAAATGCATCTCATCTGTAAGATTGTTTAACGTTAGTGTCAGGAGCTGAAATGTGTGTCAGTGATGATCTTTAGTTGCACGTGTCTGTCCTGTAGAGAACACTCACACACACACACACACACACACACGAGAGAAACTCAGGTGAAGTTTGTAAATGTGAAACGCTCTGTCAGATCTGGACTGGCGGCTCGGGGTTTGTCGGTGCGTCTCTGTGTTCTCCTGTTTCGGGCCCGTCAGTCTCCGTTCACCACCGTCACCACAACCCACACTTGGTCTGTGGCCAGAACAGCTGCTGCTATCTACACTCTCAGTAGAGTCTCATACAGTTAAACCTGTTCAGTACTAGTTAACTGACCCGTTAAACACCCACACGATGGAAATGAGTGAGAATCGGCAGGTTTAGTCTGGATTGACCCGGTCTGTCGTGAACTGAATCCTCTCTTCAGAGCGACGCGTGGATCGTTGTGTTTTGATTTATGATTGTGTGTGTGTTTAGAGCAGCAGGTGGCGCTGTCACACACAGATCCTCTTATTTAGAAAGTTCTTCATGATCATCTACACAGGGTTAAAGAACGTTCTCGTGCTCCTCTGGTGGATGTGAAATCATCTAAAAACCTCAATTCACAGAAATAGTTCATCTTCTAACCATAAAGGTGCATCACATTTTTGTGGGTAAAAAGGTTTATTATCAGTGTTGAAGTGACATATATCAATTTCAAGCCATAAATATTTAGATCAGCTTTCAACAGAAGAAAACTAACAGTCTGTGGTCCATATGAAGCACCTGCTGCAGTATTTCAGTCATGAAACACACAGGACTTTCTGCAGCACTTACTGTGAAAACACTTAACGCATTACGAGAGTGATTTTAAAAGATCAAACTCTGCATACGCCTTATTGAGGATGCAGACTATAAACAGGTAATCAGATGAGCACAGCATATAAACACAACACACTAAAGGCCCTGATATACTGCAAATGAAATCCAAGAACAAACTGATGTGACGTCATTTCGAACAAAATCCAGCCAGAATGAAGTTTGTTTTGGGAGTTTGAAACAGCTTGCCAAAGCAAAATTTCCAGAAAAGATTGTTCCACCTGCAAAACACTTTTGTACTACCATCGGTGCGTGGTGATTGCTGCAGTGTTTTCTTTAGAATGTTTGTGTTTTTTTATGGGAAAATGCTCACCATGTGAATTAGCCTGTGTATAGTTTGCATCATCAGTGAGGTGTTTGTCGAGTCTGACCTTCTAATGTGACGATCTTAGCTGTCTTTGTACACACCCAGTAAAATAGGTCAGTGTCTGTGATAGAAAAACATTGTTTTGTCCTCTAGGGTGATGTTTTTGGGCTTTTTTTTGGTGACTTTAATGGACAGGACAGTAGAGAGGTGACAGGAAAGTACTGGGCGGAGAGCGGATTGGCAAAAGACCTCGAGACGGGATTCAGACTCGGGTCGCCGCCAGCACAGTTATGTCGGTGCACTAACCACAAGGCTGTTGACACTGGGATGATGTTTCTAAATGAGTGACGTCACGTGAAAGCTGAAAAGAAATGCCTGAATTTATCTTACTGAACACTGATAACGCTGCTTGAAAGGATCATTCACCTAAAAACCATCATTCAGTCGTCATTTACTCTCCCTCATGTCATGTCTTCACGTCTGACTGTGGACTGGATGCGTCGCTCTGCACCGGTGAGGATGTGTTAGACGGTCCTGTATGCGGTCATGAGTTCATCCCGCCAGTGTGAAATCACAGCTGTTCTAATGCATTCTGGGTCATACAGCTGTGTGTGTTTGTGTGTGTGTTGTGGCTCAGGTCAAAGGTCGTGTCATGTCTGTGTCCTGTGAGCTGCAGTGAAGTGTGTGTGTACTGTGTGTAAGAGATTCAAGGTTAACACATCATCACTTCCTGTCACATGACCAATTACATCCCAAATTAATGACGTGACTTTGATCATAATTCATCTCATTATTGTTGTTTCAGTTTATCTGGCTCAGTAACTCCTGAACATACGATTCCAGAAGGATCACATGCATCAGACACACCTGATAGAATATAATCAGATCAAATCTTTATTGTTGTTTGTTGAATTGCTCTTGTATTTTTCCCGATCACTGTCCCTAACATCACGTGAGTGTGTGAGGTGTGTGTGTGTGTGCGTGTGTGTGTGTGTGTGTGTGTGTGTGTGTGTGTGTGTGTGTGTGGTTACTGGCAGTGACATCGTCTCTGGACTCCGTTTGCTCTTTTAATTCACAGCAGATGTGTGACGACTGATGTTTCGTTAAACACATGAGCGCGTTTTGAGAGAGTTTGTACACTAAATATTTTAAGTTTTCACATATCATAAATTAAAGTGTGTTTCTGTAGCTGGCGTGTTTATTTTCTCAGATGACCGAATCTCTGCAGATGGTTCTGTGTTTGTCGGTGTTTCTGTAATCGCGCGGTTCCTCCAGCAGGCGGCGCTCCGCGGCTCATCGAACAGCCAAAGCCGCTTTAAGAGCTGCTCTGTCTTATTTTGGAGGCATTTATGTAATTAAAGTATAAGTCAAACATTATAATCACACAAATCCGTGCAAATACAGAATAACAGTCTGTTGTTTATTATTCTTATTCTTATTGTCATAAAAATCCTTATGAGTTAATCATTATTATCTTAGTGAAAATCAACAGGAACAGTGGCGTCTCTTTCTGGATAATAATTACACTGAATAATGTCGCTTTAATTGAAGATACACATTGTTTGTGTGTTTTTTCTGTTCAGTAAGTCGCTGAGCTCCGCCCACTCTCACACTCGTCAGGTTGATTGACATTCCACTCTGTTCTGTTTCTGTGGTTCTGATCTAAAAATGACATCATGATCCCGAGCGGAGAAAGAGGCGGAGCCTGAACTCACAGACACACACACACACACACACACACACACACACACTCTCTCTCTCTCCTCCGGTCGGTCAGGGATGGTCGCGGCGGTGTGCTGCTGCAGTTCGGTCGGATTTCCCGGTACCGATGGTGTTTGTGTCGGGATGTGAGCTCGGCTTCGGTTCCGTCATGTTTGATGCCAGTGTTTGGCGGATCCGGAGCATCCGGGACTCTGTGAGACTCGAGATCAGCGACGAACCGAGTCCTGCGGTGCTGAACCGATTCACACATCTGGATCCGGACACTCCTTACCTGGAGGTAGAAACAATAATCAATGCAGATATTAGTCATCTCTCAATAGAGACACTAGAAACATCATCAGTGATAACTAGAATAGAATGTATAATAGAAACTCATCTGGAGAAATGCTAAATAAAAACATTTATGAATATTGCCATGTAATACACACTGTTCAGTTTTGTGCTGTGATCAATTATTGCAAACATATAACTCTTCTTTATTGTGACACATTTAAAGAGTTTAATTTATCACAGTTCATGATGAACAACAAATGTCATGTTTACGTCACGATACAGTAGAGATATTTGAAATACATTATGACTTTTAAAGGTGTAACCGTGATTATGTATATATAAGAATGGTTGCAATTATGTGTAAACACAAATAATGCACTGCACATCAGCATTATGAACAGCTTTACAGTGAATTATATACTCAGACATGAGGTGTTACTGTAAATATGATAACGAGGAGTTGAGTTGATTTAGGATTTGATCTGGATTTACAGAAGACAAATGTTTGACAAATCTTTCTTCTCTTTTAATCTCTTTTCTGATGTCTGTATGTCAGTGGAATCATTAATGTCATCTGTGTTGTATTGTTTTCTGTGTGTGTGTGTGATTGTGAGTCTCTGTAGGTTTTGTACGGCGTGTGTCGGATCGATACTCATACGAAACATTCTTGAGTTTGAGATCCGTCACTATCGATTATCACTAGTGAACACTGACAGCACTGTTAGACGCACATGTTTAGTGAACTGGACAGTGTTAGTCTGGTTAACTGTTAACTAAGTCAAGTTCTGTCAGCAGTTTGAGTCACAGGTGATTCGTGAGCCGTGATTTTGACCGTGTTGTGAAAACGGCTCTAATCCGCATCCCAGACTCATGAGGAGTGTTGTGGGTCGGTTCTGCTCTGATGATCTGGCTCATCCGAAATCCGTCTCAAACCATCAAAACAGTGACGCAGCAGATACATTACTCTGTGCAAAGCATTCTGGGTAATGTTTGAGCTTTATTTGTCTTGTTGCAGACAAGAAACCCGAATCCGGTTTGTTCCCCGAAGAAGCGTTTCTAGATCATATTTAAAGAGGTCAGAGGAGGAATATGAGATCCGTGTGTGTTTGGGTCTGATGTTTCCTGAGACTGAGTTGACTAGTTGTCGAAGAACTGATTAGTGTGGAGTTTTGCAGTGGTTTGTAGAGATGAAAACACACAGAGATGGTGATTGTGTAACTTGTTTTCTGTGAGTCTTTGTGTTTCAGTTATTGATCCGTGTGAATCACTGAAGCTTCCTGAAACACGACACACCTCACATCTCTGTGTCTCTGTCTGTCTCTCATGCAGCAGATGCTTTTATCCGGAGTGTCTTTCTGTCTCTAATAGGTTCAGTTCTCCTAAAGTAACCCGAGGTTAAACGAGTCGCAGCCGTAGATGGTCCGGCGTTAGAGACGAGCGGCTCGGGTTTATTGATCCGAACAGTAACAGCTCTTATGAATCAGAGACGCTGTTAGTGACGGATGGAGTCAAAGTCTATTTTGGACCTGAAAACAAACCGGCAGCTGCTTTAATGGGTGATAGAAGCCCTAAACCGGTTTAGATGTGTGTTTACACCGCTGTTGTTTTTGTTCATAATTTGAGTTCGTTTTTAGTTTCTGCTTTCACGGTAATTTCAAGTTTAGTCATTCTGTGAAACCGACATGCGTGTGTGCAGAATGCGAGTCAGGAGATCGGCGAGGAGGTGGAGGACGGCGCCGTGTTCAGCATCACGCTGAGGAAGGTTCAGATGTACCAGTCGTCCAGTAAGAGTCAGCGCTGGTTGGGCGTGGATTCGGACTCGGGGCTCAGTCTGTACGAGACCTGTAAGCTGCGCACCATTAAAGCGGGAACGCTGGAGCGGCTGGTGGAGTACATGGTCACGGCCTTCAGAGGAAACGACTCCACCTACGTCACCATCTTCCTGTGCACCTACAGGACCTTCGCCACCACCAAACAAGTGCTGGACCTGCTGCTCAACAGGTGACACACACACACATGATGTTGTATTTGTATAAGCATCACCCTGGTTTTTGTCGATGAGGACGTCTCCAGATGTCTTCATATGAGCGTGTGTGTTTTCACAGATACGCCAAACTGCAGCCGGGCGCAGAAGCGCGCAGAATGACCCCCGATGAGCGAACGGAGCTCAGGAAGTACGTGTCCTCATGACTCGAACACACTGCTGAGATGAACCGTTTACGTGTCGCTTATTTCAATAACACACTGCGACTGGTACGAATGAGTTTTGCTTGTTTTCTGTCGCGTCTCGTGTGCAGCACCGTCTCCTCTATCCTGGGCGCCTGGTTGGATCAGTACTCTGAAGACTTCTGGAAGCCTCCGGACTACAGCTGCCTGAGACGCCTCATCCACTACCTGCAGCTCAACTTCCCGGGTTCGGATCTGGAGCGACGGGCCTGTAACCTGCTGAGCCAGTTCCACCGCAGACTCCAGCAGGAATCGGACCAGGACGGTTCGTCATCTACAGTCGGTCCGTCGGCTCAACCCGATGCCGATCTTCCGCTTAGGAGAAAAAAACTGTTTACGATCATTAACAAATTTAACTCATTAATGAAAGCAGCTGAAATAGTCAAAGTCAAACGATGAGTTTAATCACTTCCATATGTAATTAATAATAATATAAGGCTGCTGTGGAAAGGCATGAAAAACTCTTTTTTTGATGGTAAAAGGAGAAAAAAATAACTTCCAAAGCAACATAAATTTCATTCAAGTCATACATTTGATCAGTTCTTGGTTTCTCTGGCAGTTTAGCATTGCGAGCGCTGTTATCTATTTTTAAGCTATTATTAATAATCGTAATTATTGATTACTTCTGGCTCCAATGAAGCTTTTGATCGTCTGCTGACGTGTGCAGGATATAACGGTAGTAAAGCGTTCATCAGACGGGCGTGACGTGTGTTTGTGTCTGCAGTGCTGGATCAGGGCTGCTGTGCGTTCGCTCTGCTGGAGGAGAACGGATTCGATGAAGATCGACCTGATTTCCTGAGCTTTGACCCCACTGTGGTGGCCGAGCAGTTCACGCTGATGGACGCAGTGAGCAAAACGCACACACACACACACACACGAGAGCACACTTGAGCTTCACATAGTTGATCCTCAGGTCTGTTGTGTATGTAGAGAGAGAACTAGAAAAGCTGAGTGTCTCATTGTCAGAGAGAGACTAAGTGAAGTGGACTGAAGGCCGGTGTCGTGCTGTGGTTTGTGTCGTGCAGGAGCTGTTCAAGCGGGTGGTGCCGTATCACTGTTTGGGAAGCATCTGGTCTCAGAGAGATAAGAAAGGAAAGGAACATCTGGCGCCGACCATCAGAGCCACGGTCAGCCAGTTCAACCGCGTCACCAACTGCGTCATTTCCACCTGCCTCAGCGACCGGACGCTCAAGCCCGCCCAGAGAGCCCGGATCCTGGAGCACTGGATCCAAGTGGCCAGAGTCAGTCTGATCACAGCACACACACACACACGTCCGTCGCCCGTTCACTGTTCACTTTAAGACCCGTTTCTCTGCTCAGGAATGTCGGATCTTGAAGAACTTCTCGTCTCTTCGTGCGATTCTGTCGGCGCTGCAGTGTAACCCGGTCCACCGGCTCAAGAAAACGTGGGACGAAGTGTCACGAGAAAACATTCGCATCTTCCAGGAGCTGTCAGAGATATTCTCTGATGAGAACAACCACTCGCTGAGCCGAGAACTGCTGATAAAGGTACAGCGCGTGAATATGAGTGTGTGTGTGTGTGTGTGTGTGTGTGTGTGAGACGTTCATTGCTTGTATCTTTTTGGCAGGAGGGAACGTCCAAATTTGCCACTCTGGAGATCAACCCTAAGCGAGCGCAGAAGCGACAGCAGCCGCAGAGAGATCTGGTGAGATGTTCAGACACGGAGCGGAGCTGAACGCTGATCTCAGATCATGTAGTACAGAGTCATTGAGCTTCATGCTGACGCTGCATCATTACGACAGGAACCACAAACACTCCAGCAGGAGATCAGATCTGTCCGTCTGTCGTCTGATGTTGTGTTTTATACCGCTGAACTCACAGCGCGATCGTGTTTGTTTCAGACTGTGATGCAGGGGACGATTCCGTACCTGGGAACTTTCCTGACGGATCTGGTCATGATGGACACGGCCATGAAAGACTATCTGGACGTGAGTTTCTCTTTCTGTCTCTCTCATTAGTTTAACGGACACGCTCTTCACGGCACGAGGATGGGAGACTTTCCTCCATTCCATCCTGTTTATAATTTCAAGACCGAATCTTTGTACTTCCTGCTGTACTGAAATCATACCGAACTGTTGACCTTAAATTCCTGGTACGTACAAAACACGGAGGATTTAAGTATATCCGTGCCGCACTCCTGTTCTACTTCCACAGACGGGCGTTTATTCTGTCTTATTTTGTGATTGGTAAAGGGTGTGTGACAGACTCCGACTAAAGACCACATCAGTTCAGATCAGCTCATGAGACGCTAGCAGTTACTACTGAGTATGTTTAGCTCCAGATATGGGTAATAACTGACTCTTTCTCCACATCTCAGGGAGGCCTGATCAACTTTGAGAAGAGAAGGAAGGTACGTCTGAACTGAAGATGTCTGAGCTGATGATGATTCTGACACGCTGGTCTCGTGTCGATGTCGTGTTGATCTGTCTGTCTCCCTCTGTAGGAGTTTGAGGTCATCGCTCAGATTAAGTTGTTACAGCTGGCGTGCAACAATTATAATTTCCAGCGCGTGGCGGGGTTCAGCGCGTGGCTCTCCAGTGTGGAGAAGCTCTCGGAGGCCGAGAGGTGAGACATCAGCATCGCTTTAGATGTGCAGAAATAAAGACACACACACACACACACACACTCCTGAATTCTGTTCTCGGTTTCCTGCAGCTACAGTCAGTCGTGTGAGATCGAGCCGCTCTCTGAATCGGCCTCCAACACGCTGAGAGCCAAGAAGAGCTCAGGAATCATGAAGAGATGGAGCGAGTGAGTGTGACCATCACATCCACACGTCATGAATTATGCTGAATGATCAGACACCTTGTTCAGGCCAAAATGTAAGGTGCCATCACATGCATCTTGAATGGAGATGGTAGTCCCAGAATGCACTGGAACAAGCTCACCGAAAAATGAGAGTTGTTGGTAGATTTCCTTCCGTACCGATAACCGCCAGTGCCGCTGATGTTGTTGTTTATTGCGTCTCTCTGTCTCTCAGTCGTCAGCCGGCGGGTTCGGGTGAAGCCGGTTGCAGCAGTTCTGGCAGTTCTCACTCAAAGTCTTTCGATCAGCTGCGTTTCCCGCCGTGTCTGAGCGGTTCGGTGGGCGACGGCTGCGACTCTCTCAGCGTGACGTCCGCGGGGTCCAGCAGCTCTGACGTGGAGGAGGTCAACATTAGCTTCATCTCTGATTCACCAGACGCTCTAGAGAGGAAGGTGAGCAGATCGTCCGGCTGACGCTCCGTTATTATCATCTTGTTTATCCGACAGCGTCTCTCCAGAGGACGAGGTTGTTTCCTTCAGTCGCTCACGGTTGTTTCCACATCTAAGTGCCAGCTGTTTGTAGCACATCACATTTGTACCATAAGCACAAATGCGACCCCAGACAACAGCAAAATGCATTGCTCTAACAGGAAGGTTTTTTTTTAACTTTGAGAGCTACTTTTTAACTTTGATGAAATGGGATGTCAAGTGGTCCCAGGAAAAGCATTTGTGATTTTACTGTTGGCTGTAAACAGGGCCAGTGATATCAATGGGCGTTTTCACACCTGGCCAGTGTTTGTTTTGGAGCCTACTGTATTTTCTCCCATAGTTTGGTTTGTTTAGGCATTTATGAACACAGCCACCATGCTGGATCTGCACCAAAACAGTCTGTCCTCGATCTGAACGAGGTGAGAACAAACTCTGGACTGGTTTGTTGTGGGAAGGCAATTCATCAAGACGAAACAGCGAACCAAGCTGTGTCATAATTCATAACGACAAATGTGTTATGTGAAATGCAGCAGTGTCAATCGCAGTAGAAATCAAAACCATGTATTCATAGGGCTGGACGCTATGGCCAGAATTTATATGATGATATATTTCTTAATTTTGGTCAATAAGATATAATTCTGATATCGATATGGACAATATTTTAAAAAGCCTCAAAAAACTGCCAAAAAAAGTAAGTAAGCTCAGAGTTGCTGCAAAAAATCTGAAAATATGACAGTAGACGAGCTTATTATTGACGATTTATTCTCTGCCAGCAGGAGGCGCTTTTGGAGCAGCAGAAACAGCTGTAAAACAAAGCAGCGCTCCACTCATGAACGCTACTTTATCAGATACAATGAAAATGACATCAAAACCTTTCTGAAGGCAGTCGCTTCCCTTCAGAGACACATTCATATAAAACACCCGCGCCGCGTTTTGATTTTTAAATGTGCAGTGCTCATGTTTATTCAACAAAGTCAACCGCCACAAATACATCAGTGCGTGGGAAACACTGGTAATGCATATCGAAATATCAGAAATGTGTTTAAAAATCATATCAACGTTATTGAAAAAATAGTGGATTATTGTCCAGCCCTACATCTTCATCCTCGTGCTGTCTAATTGCTTTTATGCAAAACAGGTGAATTACAAGAATGCATCATTTTGGTACACTTCAAAATGATACTTTGTGAAAGCTAACCAAACAGTTAACATCCCTGTTCTGGAAAAAAGCAATTGATTGGTCTGAAAACGCCCTCTGGTCTGTTATGGTCTCTCTCTGGAGCTCTGCTGTGTCTGATAGTGACTGTAGCTTTACTTCCTTCCTGTAGACCTCCACGCCCTTCGTAAAACATTCCAATTCTACCTTAGGGAAGTGCGGCCCTACGGGAGACCTGATACCCACGGTACTCTCTCTCTCTCTCTCTCTCACCTCATTTCGTCTCTTCGCCCGTCCATGTCTGGAAAACACTAATTTCTCTCATCTCATCCATTCTGGAGCTCATCATCACTGGCGTTCATTGTGTCAGCGTTTCTGCTGTGTGTCTTCGTGTTTGTGTGTGTGTTAGTCATGGTTAGCTGGTTGCAGATCACTGTTTGGGTTCTAGTCATCTTTCTTGAGTTCGTCAGGAATCCCGACTAAAAAAGCGAACTCCTGAACTGACAGAGCCAAATGATCTTTTGAACAGTTTCAAAAGTACAGAACGGCTCAATTATATGTTGTTAAGGCATGTTCCAGTGTATCCACTCCATCTCTGCATTGAGAAGTGTTCCCAACAATGTACAGCAAGTGAAGTAATGCACTGTATTTCACTGTGTTCATAGTGGTTATTAAGCTAACTTGTAGTCGCAGTCGGGACTCCTGGCGTTTGTGTGTGTGAACGCGTGATGGTTTACTCTCAGTGAGACTGTGGATTTTTATCTGCTCTGGAATCATAAGTTCTTTTCTCACTGCTAAAATCTGAACGCAACATCCTGAATCTGTCTGTCTTTCTGTCCTCCAGTTCTGGGAGTCCACGTCTCTCTCGTCTCTGGACGCGTCGGGTCTCGGCTCAGGTTCTGGCTCCAGTAGTGCCTCCTCGTCTTCGGTGTCGTCCACACCGGTCACCGCGTCCCGCTCGCACAAACGCTCCGTCTCCGGCGTGTCCAGTTACTCGTCTCTCTCTCTGCCCCTTTACAACCAGCAGGTGGACGACTGCTGCATCATCAGAGTCAGCCTGGACGTGGACAATGGAAACATGTACAAGAGCATACTGGTGAGAAGAGTGAGAAATAACGGAGACACCGATCATCTAGATCAGCGGTTCTCCTCTGGTTTAGTTTCACGACTCAGGATTTTACTCATGGATTCCCACACCGAAACGGTTTATCAAAGAAAAGTAAACGAAAGTAGTTTAATTAGCATGAGATCCAGTGGTGTCAAACCAGCAGATAAATGTCTCCACAGCACACATGGATCAGGATATCAGGTTTTGTGTGTGTTTGTTTCAGGTCACCAGTCAGGATAAGACTCCTGCGGTCGTGAGGAAAGCCATGGTCAAACACAACCTGGACCGCGAGCGAGCCGAGGATTACGAACTGGTGCAGAAAATCAGTGAGGAAAAAGGTCAGTGCTTATAAAATACCTGCGAATATGGTAGAAAACAGCTGAAAATATCTACAAACATACCTCTGCTTATATTCCTGCCGACGAGCTCAGTTTTGTCAGATTTCTGGTCGAAAGTGACCTTGTTTTTTCCTGTTATTTTACTTCCACACAGAGCTGAAGATTCCCGACAACGCCAATGTTTTTTACGCCATGAACTCCGCAGCCAACTATGACTTTGTCTTGAAGAAGAGAGGTTTCCCGCGAGCAGGCCGAACCAAGCACGTGGCCAGCTCCACGCTGCCTCGAATGAAGCAGAAAGGTCTTAAAATCGCCAAGGGAATCTTCTGAATTCCCAAACTCTTGTTGTGTCAGTACAGCAGGAGCTGGATTTTGTTGTGAATCGGCAGAACTGTTTGCCTCCGCCTGGACTTTGCAAAGGCGTCTTCAGGGGTTCGGCAGGACCGCGGCGAAACTCTCTCCCTGAGAGGCGATCTGTATGTTTACAGTCATTCCCGGATCTCCGTACCCGCTCTCGGCGTCAGCGTTCTTCTCTGACGTCAGCTGCGGGTCGCAGGACTGATCCCCAATCGGACGGAGATCTGCTGTGCCATGAACTACGGTACCAGAATGCCACTGTCCTTGTGCGGCCATCTGGCCGGTCACACGACAGGAAGAGAGCGCACGCGTTCGGCAGGACGTCACACGCTTCACTGTTTCTGCTATTTACTACCACGGTGGTGCTCAGGCCGATTAAACGTCTCTCTTCTTCTTCTGTTTCATGTTTTAATTTCTCACACGTCCAGAGACGCCGAATGACTCTGTCGTTGGTTTTGTTGATAAAAGTAAGATGTCGTAATTTGAAAGCAAATCGTTTTCTTACCACTACAAGTGCTCATTTTGGAGGACTCCGTCCGTTTCTGACATGATTTTCTGTGAGTCTTTTTCTAGTATAACAGCGCAGTCGCTCACTGTGACACTCGACTTCAGTATCTCAGAGATCACGCGTGCTCCGACGTCTTCGGTCCTATCAGCAGTCGCTACTCGTTCACGTAAAGCGGCCACATCTCATTGTCGTATCGGCAGTTTCTGTTTGCGGTTTCTTTGTTGCTGCGCATTGATGCGTGAAACCCCTTTGTGAAATGCGACAGTAGCGTTTGAGATTAAAATGAGATGCCACAAGGTTTCGGGATTTAAGGTTTTTGAGTGTTGTCACTCCTATCAGCGGTCCGGAGACATTGGCTGTAGTCGTGATGAACCTGCGCTGAGATTGGAAGAAGAGAGAAACAACATTAGAAATGCAACTGCACATAACATGAGAAATGAACATGTGATGAGAGTTTGTTTTGTTGTACCTGTAGTTCAGTGGTGGTTCATGACCGAATGCACAGACTTCACAAAGCTGGGCGACACGGACCTGCCATATTTCCCGACCCCAGATCCTTTGTATGTGACCGTATGAGTGTGTGCGCGCATGTGCTTGCTACACGTTTTAATGTCTGTGTACGTGTGTTCATGTCTTGTGTTTTAAGACAACAGATCCAAAAGGGCCAAAGATCTCTGCGCTTTTTTTCAGAAGCGTCTCAGTCCAGTGAGGTCAGCACTGCCTGTTCAGGAAAATCAACCATTTCCCAAGATCTCTCAGATCAGAGTGAAATACCACAGATATCTGGTGCCATTTGTCTTTTTCACTGTCAAAAAATGTTTAAGAAAAAAAAGAGAGATTTTATTATAATTCACACGCTCTGGTTTTGTATGTTCTTTTTTGTAATTTTTGTACAATATGAATTGTCCTTTGTACTTTTGCCTTTCTTTTGGTTCGTGTGCGTGCGTGCGTGTATGTGTATTTATTGATTTGTAAATACTTTTTGTAGCATTGTACATTTAGTTTCTTTTCCCATGTAATTATGAATTAATATGTAAATATGAATATATCTATGCGAAGTTTATACCACTGCAAATAAGGGATTGTGTTTCTTTTCAGCTCTGTTGACTTTGGGTTTTCTGTTCGTCTCGTCTTTTTTCATGGTTTAAATTTGATATTATTTTTTCCTTATGATGCACTGTTTCTAATATTGTTGAAAACAACTAATAAACACATGCAGTGCGATTCGTTGACGGCGCTCCTTTGTTTTGCTCCGCGTGCTGAAGATCATTCACAGTCTGAAGAAGAGAAACACTGCAGTACTGCACTAATGCGACCAGCAGGTGGCGCTATGCTGACAGCTTTGAGCTCTGCAGGCGCAGAAACGCTCCACAAGCTCAACACGATGTGGAGGAGAGTTCAGATTATTCAGGTGGTGAACACAAACGACAGGTGACATCAGTTTCATCTACAAGTGACCAAACGCCTGTTCGGCTGCTGAGAGTGTTATAAACGCACCGTAAAATTGGGTCTTGTGTTTCACGTCTTCTGAAACGACAACACAGAAAGAAAATGAAACAATTATTCGACAAGTTCCCCTCCAATAAAGGCTGAAATTCCATTTGGGTTTCAGCATTGAAAAGAAAAAATGGCATCGACGTGTAAACGAACAGGACGGAATGAAGAAAAACATTTGCGAGCTTCGTCGGAGTGAAACCTTATAACATCAGAAATCATGGATATATGGATATAACATGCTAGTGCTCTGAACTGATGGTTTATGAAAAAGAGCTGCTACCCGAAACGGCACATGAAAATATAGGCCCGTCATAAAAACAACATCGTATATCCGCTATTAAAATGAATTATGAGACCAAAGATCAAATGAAAACTAGAGTTATTAAACACTACAAAACATTCGGAGTTAAAACCTGTCAGACGAGATGAGCGACCGTCTTGCTTCTATAATAATTCTGTTATTTACTTTATTTTTACTCCAAAATGCACAATAAATGACCGTTAAATTCTGTTTCAATTCTTTCCCGCTCTTGCTGAGCAGCGCGAACAGGCGCTGTCACGTGACACGCCATACTTTACTCAGCGCCCGTCAGAATGGACCAATCACAAGATAAAGGATTTTATTTAAGTATACAACAATTTAATCATTTTACATAGCTTTTACATTTATATAAATGCATTTAACAGACGCTTGTATCCAAATCAATTCATCAGAGTCAACGCGTTTGGTTAATAGTGTATGCAATTAATAAACTTTTAATGAACGTTTGTAGCTCAAGATGCTCAAAGGAGCCTTCGGGAATATTCCCCACTGGACTGTTTTAACGTCCTAACTAGCTACAAGCAACTTCAACAATTGCTTCACATTATTGTCGTCTGTTCACAATAACCAATGAGAGTCGAGGGAAAGCGCGAGAGCTAATCAGCGGTGAGACCGTTTCTGCGTCAGTGACGTGCCGTTAGTACGTACGCAGAGCTCGCGTGCCCTTGGCGTTTGATAAACTACAGAATCAGTTTTCTAAGGTACGATTAAGGTTCGTGTGTGATTTCCTCTGTTAACTGTGTTTGCTGTAAAGTTTGTATTTGTGTGTGAACAGAAGACAGAGTTTACTGAGGCAGAGCTGTTTACACATCGCTTCGTTTTCCTCACCAGAGCATCAAATCCTTATTAATCTCCAGATATGACTATTAAACTGTAGATTAGATGTGGTATTTAACCCCAGATCACGATGTTTTTGGGTTCTGACACTGAACTCGTCTTGATTCATGAGCTGGTTCACTGCAGAAACTGTTTGTGTTATGGAGCTGAACAGATAATGAACAGGATCCAAGGACAGAGCGCTGTTTATCCCTGAACCCCCCGGAAACATGTGTGTTCTTCATATTATATTAGATTTCATTTATATTGTACTTCAAGTAGCATTTAGTGCAGAATTCCAATAGGCTAGTTCTAAAAAGAAGCTTGAAATGTTTGGGGAAAAAAGTCACAAAACTGTTTGCTGTTTTTTTTTTGTTTTGCCTTAGTTTTTTTTTTTTGATATTCATGTTAACAGGTTTGATGTGTTTGAATGTTGTTAAAAGACTTAGAAATAAATGTTTGGAAAGTGTGAGATGATGGTGTGTTTTATGTGTTATATTCATTTGTGTCTCTTCTGCAGGATGGGTTTCCTGCTCTCCAAATCCATGGAGCAGAACTTCCAGAAACAGCAGGAGTTCATGCTGCTCAACGCGCGGATGCAGGTGCGTCACGTCACACGGCACAGCTTCAGATATCAGAGTCATAACATAAGTACTGAACACAGATCAGTGTGGGTTGATACGTCTGTAGAATGATGTGTGGTTTAGGCCAGGGCTGCTCAACCCTGTTTCTAGAGATCAACCTTCCTGCAGAATTCAGCTCCAAACCTGATCAAACACACCTGAACTAACTAATTAGGATCTGAAGGAGCACTTGATCATTACAGACAGGTGTGTGTGTTGGAACTAAACTCTGCAGGAAGGACGTGATCGTAATCCAGAGTAATTCCTCCGATGTGTCCGACTGTAGCGTCAGCGTGCGGCTGCCGTTCACGTTGCTGCGTATTTTTGCTGTTTGTTTCTGTATGTTTCCGCTGATCTCCGGTTAGCCGAGAGCCACAAACGTTTTATTGCAATCGCGTCCTGCACGAAACGCTCGTCTTCTGATGGATCTCGGCCCGTGAGGCAGTCATCATCTGTGACGTTAGGAAGAGAAAAATCTCCACCCGCTGACAGATTATGAAGAATTCAGAAAAATATGGTTGTATTTGTTCATTGCCCCGCCGTACAGCCCACAAATATCAGCTCATAAAGCTCTGATGACAAATATGTGAGTCACACCACTGAATTCACACATTCGCTACCTTTGTCTTCCCTGCGTTTCACCTTACTTCCAACAGAATCACTTTTCTAGCTTTAGTTTTAGATGTAACATCACGAAGTAACTCTGTATGTATTTTACTGAAAAATCATAAACCTCATTCCACTGATATATACACACGTGTGTGTAGCTCTGTGTTTTTTAACATGTCTTTTATATGGTTTCTTCATCATTCTCACATGTCAGTAACCTAAAGCGGTACTGCTCATGTGAACTAGCACCTTTCTATGTTTACGTGGTCAGATAACCAGCCCTAATTCAGATGTGTGGCTGATTCTGGCATTTCTCTGCGCGTCTGCTGTACTTTCATTCTCTGGCTTCGATCAGTGCAGGTATTTCTGAGCCACAGGCGCGTTCAGATGCTCATAAATACTCGTTATCACCCACAATCTAATAAATGTCCTAAAGCTCCTCCAGCACTTCCAGGAATGTATGGTCATCTTTCTAAATATTGTTGTTACTCATTGAACATCATATTTACTCCAGGTTTTTGTAGGATAATGGAAAATCATAGTCTTTGTTCTTCAAAAATGCCGTAGGGTCACACAGAGAGGAATCGTGCGGACGGATGAACGTGTGGCTCGCCTCAGTTTGCTCGCCATCACGTTGCTCCAAATTCATACAGATCTTGTTCTTCTTTAAAGGGGTCATCGGATGGAAAGTTCACTTTTACATGTTGTTTGAACATCAGTGTGTGTTGTCAGTGTGTGTACACAACCACCCTATAATGATAAAAACCCACCCAGTAGTTTTTATTTAATCTGTAAAAATAATTTTCCCTTTTTCAAATCAAGCAATTCTCAGCACCAACAGAGGCCGCTCCCACAATAGTTGATTGACACGGCCGTCTTACCTTAGACCCGCCCTGAATGAGCAGTAACAGTCGGATCACCATTGTTTCAATGCCTGAACAGTGATGTCGACAAGAATGGCTCCTAAGCGATTGAGGTGTTGTGCTGCTGGATGTAATAATGAACATAGTGGTCGTCATTTACTCCCGACATCTGAGCCGCTGAAGATGCAGTAGGTTACATTTGTTTGTGAAGGGAATGCACCTCCCGATCTACATATATCTGTCTATGTTCACACAAATCATTCGTGATCCAGCTTCACTTACAGCAGAAGTGAGTATAAGCGTTTTTTTTAATGAATCTTTGCAATCGTCTTTCCTAAGAACGTGCTAGTTAGCAAGTTTAGCAGCTAACGCGGTTAAATGCGGCTAATGTAAACAGGCTCGTCACTCCACAGAGAGAAGAGAGGGGCGGGGTGAGCAGAGCTCATTAGCATTTAAAGCAACCTCGACCAGAACAGAATGATTTTTGCAGAGCTGATTTTAGCAAGGTAAAAAAGGTGTTTTTACACTACCATTGAGAAATTTTAACTGAAGCATGTTATAGACTTTTCATTAAGACCCTAAAGAATCATATCAACTTGTGGAAAATGGGCATCCGATGACCCCTTTAAGAGCTGTTCGGCAGAAGTCTGTAAGAACGAACGCTGACGTGTGTCATAAAACTAGATCATGCAGCCTGTGTGCTTCACGTCTTCTGATGTCATTTGATGGTTTCGAGAGCAACAGATCCAAATTGCATTCTTCTCCACTGCTTTGAAATTTTATAGAAAAAGACAGGAATTGGATTTTAAAATCAAATTATATATGTACAATATACAAATTTTATTCACTTATTTTTAAGATTAAATTATTTTAAAACGTTAAAAAGTATATATATTTTTAAAAGGGTGTCTTACTATTAGGAACTAGCGTTTTTGCACTATTTTTGGTTAAAATGACTGAAGAAATAAACTCATTTTTTGGAGCGATGTGAGAGTGAGTAGAGGATGACAATTTATATCTCAAGCAGCAAAATATGAAGAATCGTTTGTCTCCAATTTCGCCAACGCGTCTCACGTGTCTTCGGTTTTAGATGTAAATGATTATTGACCCTGATGACGTGCGTAACGTCTCGTGTCCTGCGCTATTACGCTGTCAGAGTGATTTCAGTTTGAGGCGTTCAGGAGCCGTTGTCCATCCGCTCATAATGCGTCGCTCGTCTCTGTCTCGTCTCATTGTTGTGCGGTCAGACATTTGACCGGCCTGTCAGGCGTTTCTGCTCCCGCGAGTCCGTCGCTCTCGTCTCTTTGTTTGTCACTTCCGCTGCTGTGAAATGGAAACTAGTGACATTTTAATTGTCCTGAAAAGGCAAGATGATGAAATTGTGGGTTACGTGTGAGCTGTCGGTCAGAAAACAGATGGACTCTTCTCAGTCCGTTCCGTGATTTTTACTTCAGTGTGGAATTTAATGTCTGTTCACATTCGCATTTGTGCATTCAACAGATGCTTTTACACCCAGAGAGAAAGCAAAACCTCAGTGACGTCTGTCATGCTTTTGAAAATATGATAGACTATCTTTAGAATCCAAGTGGCCTTTATATCTGTCCTGTACTTGAAATAAACAGCCGTCTAAATGTTGCTTCTCAGTTCTGATCCTGTGAGAGTTCATGCGTGCGTGCGTTTTGTCATTTAAACACGGGTTGTGTTCGCTTTGGTCATCGGGGCCGTTGCTGTCTGTCAGTCAGTCTTTCGTCTGGTTTACGGGTTAACGGACCCGTCCAGAAATCTTCACACGTGGCCTTTTATGAAAATGTCAGTGAGTTTCCCCCAGAGCGCCAGTGTTTTCACTTCATCACCTCTGCGTCGCTCTCTGGCCCTTCTCAACATCTCACCGCATCCACGCTTACCCTCGGATTGATAAAGAGCATCGTGAAGGACACTCGTCGGATCTTTGACGCTCATCAGCGGAGCTTCATTTGCAGCCCATGAAGACGTTAGTCAGCGCTGGAACGGCTGCGGTTAAACGCGCAGATAGGAATTTAGTTTGAAAATGTGTATGAATACCTGCTAAAGCTCACTTAGAACGGTTAACGTGACCGTAATCGATGAAAACACACTCTTGTAGAGTTTTCTCACTTGTTCTGGAAAGTAAAGAACAGATTTTTAACTGTGAGCAAAAACATTCAGATGTTCAATCACTGCATGTTCTGTAAACTGAGAATCATCCTGTGTTTATTCATCATTCATCCTGAAGCTTTCTGTTTACTGTAGTAAAACGAACATCTCCTGGGATCCTGGAAATGTTGCTAATTAAGACTCAACAGGAGTAAATGAGCGTGAGACGTTTTGTAGATGATCTATGTGATGTTTATGAGCTCTTCTATCCCGCGGTGACACGTCAGACTCTTTCATGCGAATGTTTACAGCACCTGCAGATCAACACTTGACATTCAGATGCGTTTGAAATCTTGACGTCTGCACAGCGTCCGTTTGAACCTGTTCTCGGTACCTGCGTTTACGTGAAACCAAATAATCTGTCGGAGAACAAAATTAATGACTCAGTCAGACTGAAAAGCCTTCGTGTAAACACCTCAATTGATCTGAATAAAATATTGTTGCTGTATAATGACCTGAAATCATGTGAATGCTTGAGGATTTTCTTAATCAGATTCAAAAATATGTGGCGCTTTGATGTGTTTATTTACAGTGCAGGAGCTAAAAAGCTCTTCTGACATTTCTTTTATAGATTTTTTTTGTCATCATGGCAAACGTCAGTGTCGCGGTGGATCGCTCCGCTTCTGCGCACGCGCTGAAATTTTGCTCTGAATTCATGTAATGATTTATTGTACGTGTAAATAAGGATGTGAATCTGATTGCATTGTTTACGGTTTACATAAACAGAACTTTCATAATCTGAAATCAGGTTGGATCATTCTGATTGACAGACATTTTGCGTGTTTGTGGCACGAACGCTTTCAGCTCAGATGAGACGAACCGAGACGTCAGCTCAAGACCCAAACGCGCACTCACGCTATTAGCTTGATTAGCACTTAACGAGCTGATTGGTTAAAGATAATGAATACCTTTGTGTGGAGTGGAGCGATGCTAAATGGGAAAATGTGATTGGACCCTGGGGGTGGCTGGGTAATGGCCGACTTCATCTCGTTAACAAACTTTATTCCTGGCAATTTACATCGTTTTGTACAGAGGAGCTTTTACGTCGTCGTTATCGTTAAAACACCTGACGAGAGTGAAATCAGGAAACCTGTAATCTGGCACAGCACGTCTGATTCACAGAGATGTCCATTTCTGACTTTTACCATAAAATTAAAGCAAATTAAAGAAACTTCTTGTGAAGTTGTTTCGGGAAACTTCCGCTTGCAGACAGGAAGTGACTTTGATGAAGCACGTCTGACCTCGAGACAAACTGTGGAAATGTGAGATGTTAACAGGTCACATACACATGCAGTTATGTTAATGAGCGCTGCTGAATAATCAACCAAACCAGTATTCATTAGTACATTGTGACAGATAAGAGCTCTGCAGCCGCTCGCATGGAGTTTCATTTAGTCAGGGCAGAGCAAAATGCCAATGTGTGTGTGTGTGTGTGATAGTGACTCTGTTAGTGAATATGTGTGTGTGTGTGAGTTAGTAAGAGTGTTAGTGAGTCTGTAAATAATTGCATGTGTTAGCGAAAGTGTTAGTGACTGTTAGCGAGTGTGTGCACCTGGTATTCATCACGTTATGGGGACCAAATGTCCCCACAAGGATAGTAATACCAGTAAATTTTGACCTTGTGGGGACATTTGTGAGGTCCCCATGAGGAAACAGGCTTATAAATCATGCAGAATGAGTTTTTTTGAGAAAGTAAAAGTGTGCACAGTCTCCTGTGAGGGCTAGGTTTAGGTGTAGGGTGATAGAAAATACGGTTTGTACAGTATAAAAACCATTACACCTATGGAATGTCCCCATAAAACATGTAAACACAACGTGTGTGTGTGTGTGTGTGTTAGTGAGCGTGTTTGTGTCAATCTGACACACATTAGTCTGAAACAGGAAGCTCTGAGCTCAGAGTTTGTGTTTGTGTTTCTGCAGTTGGAGCGTCAGCTGCTGATGCAGAATCAGATGCGTGAGCGTCAGATGGCGATGCAGGTCGCCTGGTCCAGAGAGTTTCTCAAGTACTTTGGTTCCTTCTTTGGTCTGACTACGCTGGGTCTCACCGTCGGGTCAGTCCACACGCACACACACACACACACACACACACACACACAAACAAACACTTTTTAAAGGCCTTTTCACACTAAATGTAAAAATTTGTCGTGATGACAATTTTAAATCGAAACAGTAGATCTTTATGGAGCTATTCACACCACGTGTGATCATTTCTGGCGCGAAAAACAGGCCGTCCAATTAGATTTGAGTTTAGATCATGTGCCGGAACAGCTGCTGTTGAACAAAAGGATGAGAGTGGTGGCGCTGTTTCCAAAACTAGTGTAAACAAACACAGAAGAAGAGAATTCTAAGAGAGTGGATGCTGAGCTCTTGTTATCATTAGTGTCTGAGAAGAGTTTTGGGGTGTTTTCACACTTGGGTCCTTTTTAAAAGAACCGAACGCAGACCCCTTTAAGTGGACCAAGAAGTGGACCAAGTGAAAAGGGACCCAGTTTTCTTTATGTTCACACTGCTGCTGTGCCTAAAAGAGGACTCCAAAAGGGCATCCAAAATTGGAATATTTTTATCTTTTGTACAAAAATATAAGTTTTGTACACCTTTATAATATTTATTTTGAATTGTTTTCTTAAAAATAATAAAATTATAACCTTCACATTTCAGCCTTTAAACCAATTTTAAGAAAAGAGTTAAAAGTATCAATTATATTTATGGTTTAGTGGTTTATTGGCTGGTTTAATATCAATTATTATATTAAACCAGTTGAAGGGCTGATTTAAAATGCTAATTCATTCTCTGCCATATATTTTTTCATGAATATAACGGTTTCCCCGGTAACGGCAGCACACAAAGCAGCACGGCACCATTTGAAACGTGCAGCACTCCAATAAAATCATACCCTTTTTAATTTTAATAATCTTAGTAATCTTAATAACTTTAATAATCACATGGAATAATCACGCTATATGACAATACTTGTCTTTTTTCCCCTCATTGTATTTTTTTTATTGCCTTCAATTTGATACAATTGAATTTAAAACTTTTTAAGGACCCGCAGAAAAAGCATGGATGACAATGAAAATAAATAAATAAATAAACTGGACAAATAAAATAAAAGAAAATACAGTAAACTGCTTTAAAATGTTCAGGTATATTATAGGTAGGCCTTAAAAACAGCATTTAAGTAAGAAATGTAAAAAAATAAAATGCATATTATTAATCGTAATTCTCTGCTGTACTAGAACTACAGTAATGCACAGATCAGTATATTGATACCCATGCTATTACTTTCTCAGATGTTTGTTCGATTGTGTATATGTAAACCATGGGTGTTTTTAACAGTTTAAACACAATAAACGCTAAAGAGAGTGTGGTTTAGTTCCGCTGGAACGCTCGTGCTCGTACAATCGTATATTAAAACGTTTCAACTGGCAACGCACAGAGTCGCGTCACGCTTACACAGTTTGAAAGAGGTTGAAATGATAGACGGTTATGACGATATATTTTATGCAGCAGGTGTCGCGTTCAATCCGTTATAAAACATACAAAGAGTGCATGTCTGCCTGTTACAGAATAAAAATCCACTTTAGATCTCAATTGAAAGTTATTACAAGCTTTTGATAATGATGAAGTGGGTTTTAATGAAAAAAAAAAAAGTAATAATTACATAAATTTGCAAATGTACTTTTTGATGGTAATTGTACCGCTATTTATATTTAAAGACGGCTTGTGTTTCTGGTGTAGAAACAAACTTTATTTATCTTAATTTAATGCTGTATATTGAGCAGCGGCCAATGTTCAATCCATATACGAGATGCGTATCTCACATATCCGAGCGTGCAGACGTGAATTAGCAGAAGGCGATCGATCGTTTTGCGATTCGTCTCCCTTTTTGCGTCGCACCCGGTGTGAAACGGCCTTAATATGTGAATTGCTGTGTTGATTTTTACGTGATGTTAGAAGAGTCTTACAATGATTTCCATACGCTGACTCATTTGAATAGTATTTATTTCATTGGTCCTCAGATGTTCAGTTTGTGAAATAATTAAAATGAGCAGTGAACAGAGTGAGCGATTAAAGAACGATCCAGAACAGAATCGTAAGCCGGTTTGAATCGTGACGTGAGTTTTTCTTCCGCACGTCTCTTCTGTTCCGTCACGAAACATCTGGTGTTTTTTGTCTGTTTGATTACGTCATTAATTGATCTTTGCCACACATCGCTGCCATATGTACATCAACTTGACATAGTCACCACTAGTAAGCTACTACTAACCCTGTTGTAAAAACTTTAATTTGGCGTAAAGTTGCTCTGCAACGATATGTATCGTGAAAAGCGCTATACAAATAAATTTGAATTGAATTGAATCTGATCTGTTCACAACAGCGTGTCGTGTCTCATCCGATCGGTGCGGTGGTTTTGTGGTTTGTAAGCGTGTCTGTATGTTGACAGAGCCGTCAAAAAGAGGAAAGCTGCTCTCCTGGCTCCTGTGATTCCTCTGAGCTTCATCCTGGCGTATCAGGTGGACGCGGCGTACGGGTCGCTGATTCACCGCATGAGGGGTACGAATGAGTCTCGCTTACAGAAACCTCACTTATGACAGTCTTACTGATGAAACGTCTGAAGTGACCTCGACTTAAAGCGGCGCTGTGACCTTTGACCTCACGTTACGTCACTCGGACGTGCCGACGAATGTTTGGTTTCTTCTGTTGTTACTGATTGATTATTGATTGGCTTTATTCCCAACACATCCCGCTTTGATCCCCTTTTTGTCGAACGTGGGATTCTTGTACTTCTGACGTGTAATTAGTAAAAGTCCTATTTGCGAGTAATCCGGTGTCCTTTCAGACGCTTCTGTGCTGATGTTTTGTGATTGCCAGTTGTTGTTGTTAACGTGGCGTTTGATGTGACGCAGAGGAGGCCGAGAGCATCATGGCGTCTGAGAGCGAGCGTCTGGCTCTTCCTCAGGGAATGCCTACGTTCGAGAGCATCGAGAAATCTCGCCGGGCCAAAGCTCATCTCTCGTCTCTGCTGGAGAAATGAGGAATCCTGACGTCACGATCGACTGCAGCAACACTGACGAACGTTTCCTCAATTAACCGACGGAGGAAATTCCACTGAGAAACACTCAAAGGAAGAGAATTTCAGACCGATCTCAGTCCTTTAACATGAAGCCAATATTTCACCCAAAATTGTTTTCGGTTTCATTGATCATCACGCGATCAGTCGACTCTCAGGTGTTTGTTCACACGTATTGCCTAATTATTAATGTTTGAACGCATGTTGAGAGAATATGATTAAAAGATGCTGTGTGTGTGTGTTCATCTTTGTACTTGATTCATTATTATAACAGAGAATCGGACAGTGTTCAGTTTTTTTTGTGATCATGATCTTTGTGTCCAACAATAAATCGTTAAAGCGTATTTTAATGTCTTTCTTCTATAACGTGCAGAGATTTCTCTGTTCATTTGTGTGATGCATTACCACAATATTGTGATTTGGGCTGATTTTATTAAAACATGATTCTCAAAATGAAGCCGATGTCTGCTCATGAAAATAAAACAGATTGTGTATCGTGATCTTCTGTGGGTTCACTTGATCAGTTTCTTTTGTAAAATTTCCAACCGAATTATGGAACATGAAATCTATATTCTGGAAAAAAATGATTCTTGTTAAATGTTGTTAAAACATTTGTGCTGTGACATCATTCCTCATGTAATCCATATGTGGGGAATTGGAAAAGCACGTTATGGATATAAAGGAGATTTCAATGAGTTTCAGTCAGCGTGCGTGTGTGTGTGTGTGTGTTTGTGTGTGTGTGTGTGTGTGTTTGAGTGACGTCAGTCCGTGTGTGTATAAAGTCTCTGTGAACTGATGGCGAATCTTCAGAATCGAGCAGCTCGAGGAACTTCAGCAGTGTTT
This sequence comes from Labeo catla, assembly GCA_012976165.1. Classification (NCBI taxonomy): domain Eukaryota; kingdom Metazoa; phylum Chordata; class Actinopteri; order Cypriniformes; family Cyprinidae; genus Labeo; species Labeo catla. Next base: position 103,251 of record VONZ01001386.1, on the reverse strand, counting down.
TCTTATAATCTCTTCTTGATGTTCTTTCTGAAGATGTTTCGCGTGTTCTCGGCTGTTGTGCTGCTGTGTGTGTGCGGTGTGTGTGTGTGCGTGAGCGCGGAGCGCGCGGATTTACCGAGAGATTTCGGAGTGAAACTGTGCGGCCGCGAGTTCATCAGAGCCGTGATCTTCACCTGCGGAGGATCCCGGTGGAGGAGAACCGCCACACAACACGGTACGTACAGTATCATCATCATCATCATCATCATCATACAACACAGTTTGTACTTACACCATCATCATCCTGCCAAGGGTTAGTGAGGGGAAAACCGTCCGGCCCAATTGAAATAAAGTAGACTTGAACTGAAATGTGATATTTAAAAAAAAAAATATATATTTGCATTTAGTTTAACGGAATACTACAAATGACTAAAACTTGAATTTTATTTAAAAATAATAAAAACCATATAGACATAATATTGACGAATAAAAAAAAATTATCTGGATGCTAAAGTAAGACAGCCTCATACGCAACCGCCTCAGAATCTACTTACACTATATCACTGTAATCAACAATAATTAGTTAGAACCAAAAAAAGTGGATTCGGGTAATTTCATTTGTTCGTCATTCTGTATTTCAGATGCAATTTATGGATAAAAAGGCAATAATAAGAATTCAAGAGCTTGTGGACGGAGTCATGTCATATTTGCAGCTCTTTCCTAATTGTTTTAAACGTCAGTCATCGACTGATTAAGGCGAGAATCAATGAGACTCCTGAAGTGTGTGTGTGTGTGTGTGTGTGTGTGTGTGTGTCGCAGGTCATCTGTTGCTGGACTCGTATCAGGACGCTCAGGACAGAGATGAAGAGCTCAGTCTGAATGCAGAGCCGTCTCTCTCAGAGCTGCTGCTGCCGGTGATGAGCGACAGACAAACCGACGACCGGCGGAGAGACACGCTCGACTGGCCCCGTCCCGACCGGAGGAAGCGGAACTTCTCTCTGGGACTGGCGGGGATGTGCTGTAATCAGGGCTGCACCAAAAACGACATCGGCCGCCTGTGCTGAGAGTCACTGATGATGATGATGATGATGATGATGATGATGAAGGACTCGCTGATGAAGAACTGAACTGCTACATCATGCTTCATTTGTATTTATTTATTTCACTGTTCATATGACCACATGAATAAACGTCAACTTCTTGATTGCAACTTTCATATTTACTGATTAAAAATCGATTCATAAACAAAAATCACCAAACGAATAAAGGCAAACGCCGTGAGAAGCTGTTGTGAGTGATTTACTCTGCTCACCACGGTAAAACCAACCCCATTTACAGAATAATCCGAATAAACTATTCTTCTGCCAAAAATCAATGTGACTCTAAATGTTCTTCATTAGCACCGATGGTGTAAACTTTACATTAGACAAAAGCTTCCTTACAGTGGAAAAGGTTCTCAAGATTTTTAAAATGTTCTTCACAACAACTTTTGGAGAACACAACCGCAGCTGGAAGCGACTTATTCTGAAGAGTCGCTGTTTACAGTCAATGTTTATCAGAACTGAAGATCCTCGTACAGTAATAACTCGAACCCGAACCACTCAAAACTTAAAGACATAAAATACAACGGCAAACAAATGTATTCCAACAAGATCATGAATCCCAGAGACTGACTGTAAGGAATCGAGTTCAGTCAAGTCCTCTTTATTTATATAGCGCGTTTTACAATGCAGATCGTCTCAAGGCAGCTTTACAGTATTAAACAGGAAAACAGTGTGTGGATAATGCAGGAGATTAACAGTAAACTCTGTTTTCAGTTAAAGACATTTGATTCAGTGATGCCATCGACCATCAGCCGCTCTGCTCTTCTTCTTCTAGACTCAACAACAACACGTTCAATTCAGTCTGAACCCATGACAATCTGCCGTTAGAATACATTTACATTCATGTAGAAGATGGTTTTATCTAAAGTGACTTATAAAAAAGAAAGAGATCCGTTCTAAAGCGCCGCGACAATCAAGCGCTTCTTGAAGAAATGAAGTGTGATTGATGATTCCAGCATAGAGTCGCAGTGAAAGAAAAGCTTCAGGAAAGCGATTGTGTGTTTGGAGGTTTTGAAGATGCAGATGTCCGAGCATCAGTGATTCACCGATCAATTATTGGAGAGACGCGACATTCTGTTGCGTTCACGGACCAAACGCTGAAAATTAAGTTGATACTTGAAATTGAGTTTAGTTTTTAAATATGCTTTTCATTTTCCAACGTTATATCTAAAACTATTGGAAAATAGTTTTTTTTTTAACATATGTTTATGTGTGGTTTCTGACCTTGATGGAAAAATATATTTCAAAAGCAGATGCGGCGTGAGTGACGTCACTACGCTGAAATTAGAATATTCAAATGAGAAAACAATGGCGTGGCTGCGTGCGGCTCTGAATGAAGTTTCCTGACGCTTTTGATTGTTCCTGCAGCTGAATGAAGGGGCGTCATCAAATTACTCCTGACCGCGCAGCCACAGACGGCGGTTCAGAAGGTAAGACTCATGTTTTTGTGTCAATATTTTACACGAGTGATTACACTGAATGATCGCGGGAGCGCGAGACCTGATTAACCGCTCAATTCAAACGTGCTTTCGCGCTTATTATGAGTCTGGCGCCGAACCACAGACTCCTTAATATCACAGATGTTCATAATTTTCGATCACAAATATTTATTTTACACACCAGACGTTTAAATACATGTGAATACTAGAAAAAAAACAGCTCAAAGGGCCCTAACCCATGACAAGAATCATTCAATAACTTCTCAAAACAAAATAAAATCCTCAGGCACATACACATAAAACACACTATTATTTCCAAAATGTCTTTATTCACTTGGTCTTATAGAAAAAAAGTAAAGGTCGCTTTCGTATTTTTGGAACATCTTTAAAATTCCACATCAGTACACCAGTGTACCTCATAAAAAATCTTACAAATAGTTGCAGTAATAATAATAAAATCAATCCTTTAGTGCATTCACACTCATTCAGTAAAGACTGAATAAAGTTTCGAGTCCGTGTTGCAGAGAAATGCAGGCGGTTCAGTGTTTGAGATGAAATGATGAAAATGAACTGCTGCATCTAAACAACATATCAAATCAAAGCAGCGGAACAAACAAATCCAACAGCAGGAATGAGTATGGAAAGAATGTGAAGATTATCAGGAAGTGCTGATGTGACGTTTTCATGCGGTTTGCATATTTTGGTCATAAACTCACAGTGTTTCACTCTTCAGGATCTGCTTACAGTGACACTGAACGTCAAACCGACACACTGATGATCTGAACGTCACACAGGAATATCTACAAACATCCCACGTGAATACGAGGCTCATTTTAACTGCATGTATAATAATTACTGTACACAAATCCGCTGTTTAAAGACACCGCAGAAGATTTCAGTCAAACGATTTCCCATGAACACTTGCGTCCACACGTGTCTCAGCGAACATCACCTGCGAGACAAACTTCTGCCTCTTAAACGCCTCGCGCTGAACACGGAAACATTTCTGGAACGTTCAGCTCATCCAGGGGTTTTCAAACTGGCGTTAATGAAACAATGAGAGAAAAACAACATACAAGCTGATCTAAAAATGACCCTTTGTGTTCTTATATTGAGCGGAAAAGTGAAAAATACAAATCACAGATGTTTATCATATCTGAACTTAGTTCAGTGACAATCATCGTATTTCTGCTTCCTTGGCATTTGGATTGTTCAAACGAACAAACGGCATCCCAGAATTCTGGTTAAATAGAGCCTTTACATTATTCCTGGAGGACGGACACAGTCACACAGAGCGGCTCAGCGTGAAACACGTTGGGAGACGTCAGACGCTCTTGCTGTCCTGTATGGCGTCGACTCTCTGAGCGAGATCTTTGAACGTGGGCCGATCGCCCGGTTCTGCCGCCCAGCACTCCTTCATCAGCACGTGAACCTGTAAGAGACACACGAGACGCGTCAGCTCTCTCTGCTCTCGGCCGCCGCCATCCGCTTACGGTCTGAGACTTTACCTCGGCGGGACAGCCGTCGGGAGCCGGCAGACGGTAGTTTCGCTTCAGCAGATCGATCAGGTGATAAACGATCATCTGGCCCTGTTTGTCCTCCCCCATCTGCTCCATAAACACCTGAGACACAAACACCACAAATTACTCCTGCAGTTTGTGCATTATTACTATTGTTATTATTATTACTGCAGTCAGCAGATGTTTACCATTGCTGTGCGAGTACAGTACAGTACTACAGACCCTGGTAATGTTAATGCTGGTGATTTACAGTTGGTTTCTGGTAACTTGGATGTTATGATATGAAAATAAGCAACACAGCAGCGAAGATGGTCGTTTACTTACAGCCGGAGGACTGCAGCTTTTGTCGCTGTATGTAAAGAGTTCATAGAGAACGACTCCGAAACTCCAGACGTCCGACGCCACGCTGAACTTGCTCTCGGTCAGAGACTCCGGCGCGTACCTTCATCGACACACATCATCATCATCATCATCAACACAAAAACACATCAATAACGCTGGATCGAACGACGAGTAAATATTTTAAGAACTGGGTCACATTTCACCCCAAATCATTGTGACAACATGTAAAGAAAATTAAAGTCTATTTGTTGTAGACCAGGAAGACTTTGTTTGCACTGCATTATTTTTATAGTATCTTTGTAATTCATCTTCATCTCAATGCTGATTCTCATTACTGTAAAAATCTTTAAGGCTTTAAGTACATATTTTTTACTTTACAGTAATGAGAATTGAGGAGAAATGTTTAATTGTCATGAAAACATGTTTTAATAGTCCCATGTAAAAAGGCTTGATTTTCATTTTGCATAATATGATTGCTTGTTTGTCTAAACTGTGACACAGTTCTTGATCATGCGAATCTCCTCACCAGAATATGGGGCTCTCGCCCGGCTCACGGACGGTGTAATACTCCTTATCCTGAGGAAGGACTTTAGTCAGGCCAAAGTCTCCGATCTTCACGCGAAACTCGCTCTCCACCAGAATGTTCCTGGTGGCCAGATCTCGATGGACGTAGCGCTTGGACGCGAGGTAGTCCATCCCCTAAACAAGCACAGAGACGGAAACACGTCAGACTCGGCTCTCCGGCGGGCCGTTCCTCACCAATCTTCACGTGTGTCAAACGGGCGTTTTCAGCACCTTGCAGATCTGAGTTGCGTACAGCAGCAGCTTCGTGTGGTCGAAACGCTCCTTGTTCTTTGAAAGATAATCTCTCAAACTGCCGAACGGCAAAAACTCCATGACCAGCCGCAAGTTCTTACGACCTGCAGACAGACAGAGAGTTAATCGGGAAAGAGATACACGTCGCAGGACCAGCATGCTCTAGTGCAGACGGACGCTCACCCGCGCTGTAACACACTCCCTTGTATTTGACGATGTTCTCGTGCTGCAGCGAGCGCAGGATCTCGATTTCCCGCTCGAAGTCTCGCAGGTGTTCGGCCGTGCTGTGCTGCAGCTTCTTGACCGCCACGACCTCGCCCGTGTTGTCCTGCAGCGGGTCGTAGCGACACTTCTCCACGCTGCCGAAGTTCCCCTGCGGACAGACAGACGGACGCGAGTGACGGTCTGAACCGGTAACGGTTATCGTCGACGATGGTGATGATGGCTCACCTTTCCCAGCAGCTGGAGGAAGATCAGGTGTCTGGCCTCGAACTGAGTGGGTTCCTGGTTCTCAAATGCTCCGGCGAAACCCAAAGCCCGATGCCTGCTGGGAACCGTGTCGCTCTCCACCAGCAGCTCGTAGTCTGAGAAACACAGAGACGGAGGCGTCACGCAAGCGCTATATTATGCCGTTTATGTCGCGGTGCGTGTCGCTAGCGTCACCTGGCGTGAAGAGGCTGTTGAGGTCTCGGATGACGGCTCTGAACGAGGGGCGCTGCAGCGGCTCGTAGTCCATGCAGCTGTTGATCACGCTGGCCAGTTCGGTCCATTTGGGAGCCGGAAGCTGGTGCTTGTCTTCGTAGAACAGCAGCTTCTGCACGACACACAAGAACATGAGTTACCGTCAACGAACGCGCGGCGCAGATGGACGGACGCACTGACGGGCCGCTTCACCTTGGATCCGTCGTACGCTGCGAGCGGATGTTCTCCGCCGCAGTAGATCTCCCACAGCGTGGTGCCGAAACTCCACTTGTCTGCTGCCAAACTCAGGTTCTTGCTGTCCTTCACGCACTCGGGAGGAACCCACGGGATACGATCCACCAGAACTACAGACGGAAGACACAGACAACAACTCTTTTCAGCTCTCAGAGGAAGGAGAGTTCAGTAAATTAGTGGATCCGGTCTCTGTCCTGTTCAGACTGGACTCGTTTTCTAAACCACACGAACGGGGCTTCGCTCACATTCTCTGGGCTGCACCGTGACGCTGATCCCCGGGTCACTGAGTTTGATGAACGGAGGCGTTCCCGTCTTTCGGTCTTCTTCTCGGGTCACCAGAACGTTCCTGGCGCAGACGTTTCCGTGGATCAGGTTCTTCTCCTCCTGCGGATCAAAGACACGCAGTGATTATCACAGTCTCTCGTTAGTCTGCTGCCGTGATTCTGTGACGCTCACCAGGTGATGTAGCGCCCACGCTAGCTGTTTAGCCACCTCCAGCTTCCAGGTGATGTTGATGGTGTTGCGGTTTCGTTTCAGGTACGTGTCCAGAGAGCCGAAGCGCACGTACTCCTGCACCATGATGTCTGAAAGGCATACAGACGCTTGCAGACCTGACAGAAACACGTGTGTGTGTGTGTGTGTGTGTGTGAGATACTCACGCTCATCAGTGCACACGCAGACGCCGTAATTGAGCAGCAAGTGTTTGTGGGATAGCTGGCTCATCATGCTCGCCGACTCAAAGAACGACTGCCAGAGAGAGAAACTCATGACATGCCGTACTGATCAAACTCACGAAGAGAAAGGCAAAAGCACTTCAGTTTTTCCCACAGTACCTCAGTGTAGTTGCGGTGGGTTTTATCTAGAACTTTCAACACCACGTCCATCTTGTGGATCTCCCCGTAATCGCCGAGCTCCCTCCGGACGCCGCGGAAGACCTGCGTGAACGTTCCCTGACCCAAACCTTCCCCCTGATCACAAACGAACGTCAAGAAAAGAAACACATTACAGTAACATCATCATACTGAACGCACTTTCATATCCAGTTGTGACGTGAATGTAAAAGCCTTCTTCAGACTGTCCAAATTGTGCCTATCCAATTGGAGACCAATCAGATTTAGCAAGTATGATTTGGGAAAAGAAAAAAAAAAAAAGGTTTTTACAGATCTGTTTCATGCCACATTCATATTGTTGGTTTTTGGTGTGAACATACCAACACAACAAGATGACAGATCCAAACAGTTATGAGTCAATAATTCAGATTAGATTCCAATCAGATACACAAGTAATCAGATTTGGGCTGACGATGTTGAACGTAGCAAACGTGATCAGCGTTCTCACTGAAAAAGAGAGCGTCGGTGTGCGTGTTCAGACTCACGGTCTCCAGATCCTCTTTATGGATCTTGTGGAAGATCATCTGGTTGACGTGTTTGAATTCGGACGGCGAGAGACACGCGTCAGAGGTTTGACTGCTCCTGCACACCAGCAGATTGGATTTATCTACAGACACAAACACACGTCATTTACGCACCGAGCGCAGGAGCGTTCGATCCGAAGCGTTCGCCGGCGCGTCTCTGACCTTTGCTGCGCGGCGGACAGCAGCGGCTGAACTGGAACACGTGTCTGTCGGAGCGCAGCGCCTCCTTCTGGTAGTGCTGCAGTAATTCGCCCAAACTACCGAAACTGCATTTGGCTCCGTTGAGCACAAACTCGCCGGAATGAGAGCGAACGACCAGACAGTGCTTGAACTCCAGCTGACCTTCGTACTGCAAACACACACAGACGATCAATAAAACACACACTGACCTGCTTATCGTGTAAAGAGAGTTAATTACTGCTGCGGTTTGATCGAGATAAACACATCCTCTGGCCTGTGATTCGATCCACATAAACACACTCACCTCAACGACGAAGGACAGGAAGTACCTGTCGTAATCTTTCGGGCTGCAACGCAGGATAAAAACGCCTCTATGGTTTTCACATCGTCGCAAGCGGCTGATGGCAAACTCCGTCCTGAAGCAAGAAAGGAGTTAATTTCTGAACACTTGTGTGTGTGTGTGTGTGTGTGTGTGTGAAGATGAACTCACGACACTGGCCCGTGACAGCTGATCTGAATGGCCTCCAGCAGTCTAGGGGGCGCCACCTCCTTACACAGGTAATGATGAGCGTCTGTAGTGAGTCTGTAATAGCCGTCGATCAAAGACACGAAGGACAGCGCCTCGCTCAGAGAATGAAATTCCAGTTCCTGCGGGAGAGACAGAGAGAGACGCTCCGACACCCGATCTGACCCAAGAACAGACCGTAACGCGACCGAACCTTACCAGCGTCTGACCGTCCTGTCTGTTTATCGAGACGATTCGATTCTCCACGGATCCGTCTTTAGTCCCCTGCTTTATACTGATGTCGATGACGTCCGAGAAATCGCAGTAAACCTGCGGATCCTGAACAGAGAGAAAGACCGAGTCAGAGTCGCTCTCCTCGATACACGCGATGGTAAAGTGAGGATTCTCCGTACCTCTCGGTCTCTGGCCTCTTTTACTCTCGACCATCGGATGCCGCGGTTCCCGCTGATGACGATGGTGACGTTTCCGGCGGACGGTTCGTTGACGTGAAATTGTTCGGTGTAGAAGGCCGATTGCAGCGTCTCCAGACTGACCATGTATTTGAGCTTCAGGTCTCGCGGCGTAGCTTTACACGCGCCGAACTGCTGAATGAACTTCCTGAAACGGAAACGGATCCGCTTCCTCGTCACAAAGTGCTGATTCTGAATATGCGTTCGCATGTTCTTCGGGAGGAACGACTTGTAACTGCAAAGGAACAGAGAGGGGATCACCAGATCGTTCATCGGACTCTACTGGCAGCGGCAGATCAAAGGTCACAAACGAATCACCTGTTGTGGTTGTAGATGTCAACAGGTGACTTGGTTTTTTCTTTGGCCAAACGCATCATATCAAGAACAGCCAATCCCAAGCACTCTTCCTGAAACTCCAGGCTGATGGGAACGCTGACCGTGCCACTCAGAAAATCTGACCTCCACTGAGCGTCGGACAGACAGGATAAGACGATTAGCACATAAATAATCTGTGTGACGATGAAAAGTGTCGCTGCTCATGCCAAAATCACAGTAAAATATTACTCCGTCAGCAGCTTTTGTTTAATCTGGACTGAGAAAAACAAGATTCATAGTCGTGTTCAGCTGCAACCTGACCCTAAACGACCCTAAACTAGACCCTAGACCCGGAGATGTTTAACGTGGACCGTAGCCCTGTGATCTACATATGATGCATTATTCTACCAGTATTCACAATACAGTTATCACACATCGGTTATCAGACACGTTAGTGGCTGTACATCGTGGATCTCGAAACTTATCCTCACCTGGGCAAACAGGTACGCCATAGTGACATCGTCGAGCACGGGCGCCTCCGAACTCTTGGTGACGCCGTACCTGCGGGCCGAGTTTGATCCGCTGCCGTACCAGCCTGGAAAGTAAAACCTGCAGATGGACAGGATTAGATTAGGCTGGCAAACCCAACATGCATCAGTGCTGAAGCTGACGTGACGGCACACCTGATCCTGAAGAGCAGCGTCTCATTGGCCGAGGCCTCGATCTTGAGGACGTGATTGGGCGGAAGCCACACGCGGTCTCGCTCTCTCATGAGTCCGAACAGACTGCAGTACGGGGGACTGACACCTATGGCACATAAAACACATCAAACATCATGGTGGTGCGTGACCTTTGACCTGTGAACACATCCACTCGGTGTGTGTGTGTGTGTGGAGGACAGACGGGCAGCAGCTGCAGCATTAAAGAGGAAACTGAATGAAAAGAGGAAGTAAATGAGGGTGTGTCCTGCACACTCTCTCTCTTAAGCCCTTAACACTCAGATGGGTAAACAGGAAGTGGTAAGAGTGGGAACAGGAAGTTCACCAGTCTAGAGCAACACACTATAGTGTCAGCAACACAGTAAAACAGGTCACTGCCGTGATGTCATTTATCACTGCTGCGCTTATCAAACATCATTTCAGTGAATTGTCTCACACGGACGTCGCTCTGACGCGGACCGCGTCGTTCCGTTAGACTGACGCTCGTGCGTGGCTCTGTGCAGCGTTTCTAAGGTAGTTTGCAGGTCGATGTTTTAAGTTCTCCTGTGAATTTTTCTATGAACAGTTGCTTGCATTGACTTGATGAAGGTGAGATCAGACCTTCTGCTTTTATACTGAAATCTCACAGGATTATTACAATAGATTTGAAAAAGACATGTTTGGAAGCATAAAGTTCTCCTGCTGGCACACAAATGCAAAAAGACTGTTTTCAGATGTTTCTGTGAAGCAGAATCTAATGAGCCAAAGACTTTAGTGCAGTAATGAGAACTCGCGCACAGACTGATCTGAGCGTTCAGATCATTTTTGCAGGTGAAAATCAGGAATGGGGCCGATAGATTTCGCAACAGGTTCAAGTCGGTGGCACAAATTTGCCACAGTGACCAACAGAAAGATGTCTGGTTTGACAGTGACTTCTGTTTCAGCTGAGCTCTAATCATCTCTACACTGCTGACAACAGACAGTGGAGCTTTTCTACCTGCTAAATTTGGCTAATGTGACGCACCTTAACCCACGGTTACTAACAGCAACCGTAGCTAATTAACCGCTCGCTCTGGTTTTACTACTAAAACAGGCACAGAACGGCCCTGGCCGCAAGCGTGCAGCAGACGGCGTGAGGAATGCGAGCCGCTCGCCAAACAGCATTTCTGAAAATACCAGCAGTTATACATGATTAACTAGATGATATTTTATAAAGAAATATCTTATATTTTATAAAGTATGATGCTAATGTTTGCACGCTCACAAGGTGGTTTTGGATGAGTAACTACATAAATACTCTGGCGTGAATCCCCTGTGTTCATCAGTATTAACTGCTCTAATCGATCAGGACTCACCGCACTCCTTGGCTGCGCTGATGCAGAGCTCTTCTGCCACGTATTCTCCGGGCGGGTACGTCAGCGCGCTCGCCTCATCTCTGCAGCAGTACAGATGAACCTGCAGGGCGGCGCCACACGCCTGCTTCTCCGTCTGCCCGTCACACGGCTCCATGCTAACGAACGCCGTCAAAGCCATTTATATTTCCCCTGAAGAGAAACAGACACACGTTGTAAAGAGACGTTTAGCAGAATGCTCACGAGGGGCTGAAAACATCAACATAAAAGTACTTGTCTATGAAATACTTGAGGAAAAAAATGTTTAGCAATGTCAACAATGTAAAACCTGTTTGTTTTAAATGAGCAAAAATGCACAATAATGAAAACATGATCAGTGAATGCAGATCCAGACTAGAGCACATGCAGATGACAATCACAGACGCTTAAACGTGTTTCTGGAGCTTGACGCTCTGATCGCTATCTGCCTTTATGAGACGATAAAGAGTGACGTGAACATCCTGCTCAACACTTCAAAGTTTCATGCGTTTGGAGCGACATGAGTGAATTGACATTTGACGTCTTTTTATTCTGTTTGACTTCACGTGTATTGTACAGCACTTTGGGTCAACAAGGTGTTGTTAAACGTGCTTTAGAAAGAAAAAAGAAAGCAAATTTTGACCTTTCTGGATGTTTCCCTCTATGTAACAAATCAGACGACTCTCTGTGTAACATTTTGTTATGTTGGTATTCTGACCAGTGCTGGGGAAAGTAATGGATGTTACTTTTGTGTTACTTTTTTTCACCTGGACTGGGCTCGCTGATTTAAAAAAAAAAAATAAAAATTTTAATAACAAATCCCAGAAGTTACAATATAACCCTTTCACACCAAAAGTGACATGAATAATCCTCAGGCTGAAGGAAAAGTCTCTGTTTCTGCACCTACTCCTGATTTCTCTCAACAGGGGACGGGAGACACGTCAGTCAATCAATGAGAAAACAACATAACTTGTGTTACTACTTTGAAAAAGTAACAACTATATTTTGTTGCAAATTTAAAATGTGTTATTTGACTAGTTACTTGAAAAAGTCATCTGACTACGTAACTTGCATTACTTGGGCTGTTAGCCCAACACTGGGTCTGATGGTGTTCATTGTTTTACTGAAGCAGCAGATCAGAAATCAACCTGCTGCTCATCTCACTGCGACACTTTCAATTTTTCAGACTTTCCTGATCTCATTTTTTACACACACACACTGTAGCTGAAAACCACATGCAAGAAAGATGCAAGAATTACACACTAAAATAAGCATGTTTGTGTAGTGTGACAATGGCTTCCAGTCTTGTTTGGTTAATATAAAACTTGTTATCAGTTGATTTGTAGGGTAATGAACCTTCGGAAAGTCAGTAGAGCTTTACGACGACTGTAACGAGACTCCAGGGAATCGAAGCAGCAAACAAACACGACCGAATCGAACGAATGCTGAGGCTCAGACCAGCAGACGACGTCACTCCGTCCTGACATCAGCCTGAACGTGGAGACGGTGAGAGCGAAGGAACCGCAGCAGTGCTTTAACGTGAACGACCACACAAACGCCATCAGGAACAGATCTCGATTTGACCTGATGCAGGAACATTCATCTGGAGGCTGGAGACGCCGCATTGTTTCAGTGACTTCACTCATTCTAGTCCAGACAGGACGCTCCGCTATTATGACTCTACCCATAATCCTCTAGTCAGACCCTCAACTGCGAACGTAAATACGACGAGATGGTCTGATGTCTAAACTGAACAATTACAGTTTGCCATTTAGCCACGGCTTGAAATGCTTGAGGCCGCGTCGACAGAACGTATGGAAAAATCAGACGTCAGCAGCTGAACGAGACGCTGATCAGACGCCAGGATTCGTCTCCGTCCACAGCGGGACAAAAGCACGTGTCTCTCGCTGATGTTGATGTGAGTTTCTGTGATGAAACTGATCAGAAAGAGGAAATGAAAACATCTGTGTGTATAATATTAGAGTTAGCGTGATTTCATTACGTGTGTGTGACAGTCACAGCTCTCTTGGGTTTTTCCTGGCAAGCTGATGATGTGTTTCCATTAAAGCTGCACTTAAACTAGTTGTTTCAACAGAAGAAAGCCATTTTGATTTTACAAATGAGCCATTAAATGCAAACGCCTCGTCGCAAACACCGGAGCCGCTGGTTTGTAGCGGTGGGACTTGTTCAGAACCGCAGCACACGCTTTCACACTTCACCGGTTTACTCTCATCGCCACTGGTTCTTCTGCGGTTCAGGAATGAGAGCATCTGCCCTCTTTAATAAACGGAGCAGGTTTCCGATCGCTCTGATGTGTGAACGCGATTTGATCCGAATGAGTCATTTTGCAACCTCATCTGATTCATTGATGCGTGTTATTGTAAAGACGAACAGATGCCGGCGCACACGTGTCAACGGAGAGAAACGAGAGCAGATCAGATTCTGAAATCAGACACTTTCAAATGTGGATCTAAATGTGATCGCGAAACACTGATGATTTCACAGCTGTCTGCCGTTAATCTCCACTGTAAAGGCATATTCGTTCACATCGGTGCGTGTCTACCTGAAGTAAACCTGGAGTTTGCAGTGAGGAAGGACGAGGTAGGAATTGAGGAGAAACGAGCCGCAATCCTCATTCGGTGAATACAAGTGTATTATCCCGGCGGAACTGGATTTCTGAGGTCACATTAGTGCAGCAGAACGAGGGTCAAACGGCGAATCGCGTGGTCTTTAATGCTGTTCTGAACTTTCTGTTTCCTTGCGGTTCTGCTCACAACAAAATGACAAACGGTCACATGGAGGCACACAGACGAAAACAGCAGCAGCTGAAGTCGGCGAGAGTCTGCTCGTGTTATCGGGCGGCGTGCAGTGCCGTTATCTGCAGAAGAAAGCTGCGTTATCGCACAGCTGCCCGCCGAGATACCGGAGGAACACGAGCAGAAATAACTGCACGATGCCTCTGCTACAGAAACACCCGTGAGCTGTTACCTGCTGCGAAAAAACACCAAAACAAATCCCTTCACCTCTACAGACGGGAATCAGATGATCCTGCCGTCGAGCGACCCGCGTCCACCAAAGTCTGAGACTCCAGAGGAGCGTCTGATCTTCAGGAAACTGTCAGCAGCACACAAGCATCATTACAACACCATCGTGATACTGACAGCGAATAACAGAGCTCGTCCCAAACCCAGGCTCACCCCTACCGAATCCAGATCAGGAGAGCCACAGTCAATCTGATTCCTGTGATTCAATCAGACTATTGCAGTCACACTAAACACTAAAGGTCTGGTCATGAGTTCTGCTGCTGCTGCTGTGAGTTTTGTGACACTTGTCAAAGTCAAACCACAGCGATGTGTGAAGCTGGAAACATTCAGCGGTCAGAAAGTCGAGAAGAAGAGCTTCACAACAAAGCCAAGAACTCAATCATACAAGAAACAAACACACAGACACAAGACAACTGAGAGAAACAGGCCACATGTGTGATGAAGGGAGTTGGATGAGGGGAAAACCCTCCAGATTCAAAGTGAAACAGAAATAGGATTTTCCTGTAAGTGGATCTTAAAAGGACAAGAGCACAGAACCGTCAAACACAGACATCAACAACGCAGCGGAAACACGAACCGAATACACACACACACACACGTCTGGTTTATTATCCTTGTGGGGACTCTCCATAGGTGCAATGGTTTTTATACTGTCCACACTGTATTTTCTATCCCCTTACCCTAACCCTACCCCTAAACCTAACCCTTACAGAAAACTTTCTGCATTTTTACTTTCTCAAAAAAAAATCATTCTGTATGATTTATAAGCTTTTGTACCCATGGGGACCTCAAGCCAGTCCCCACAATGTAAAAAATTTCAGGTTTTACTATCCTTGTGGGGACATTTGGTCCCCACAATGTAGCAAAAACAAGTACACACACACACACACACACACACACACGACAAAACACCCGTCCGATCACTCCGCTCCGCTCAGCGGCTGCTCGATCCTTCACTCGTGTTTGCGTTCGTTTATTAAAGTTACTCACGCTGATTGTGTTGTCATGGAGACCCGAACCGAACCACATCACCGGATCAAACGGAACCCGCGCGCGTCCGTCTGGTTCACAGCTGTCAAACTCACATAGTCACGCCTACAGAGCGGCGGAGGAGCCGAACCTCATCTGCGATCCGGATCCAGACAGACACACTCATCGCACGAACTTCAACTCCGATCACTCTTGTCAGCTGCGGCGCGCACGCACAAACGCAGCAACGTCGGTGGGCGGAGCTTCCAGTTCACCCTCATCGCATATTAACGACTTAAAGAGACATTGGTTGAAGTAGGCAAATCAAAGTCCTGTGTAGTTTTGCTTTAACCCTAATCAAACGCACCTAAACAAGCTAATCGAGGTCTGAAGCGTTACTAGAAAGCAACAGGCAGAGTTTTAATTAGGGCTGGAGCTGAACTCTGCACGACATTTGCCACCCCTGGTTCACGCTAACGATTAATTCTATTTAGTTCTTTATTACACTGAAACCTCTATATTTGCCATACTTTAACTAAAACAAAAATTCATTTTTTGCTTAGTTATCCCTTTATTGTTGGAGCATCGGACGATCCTCAAATGCAAACTGTGTGTGTTTTGCCTCAGAGCGACCATACATTTGTGTTGTGTTTTGCTTTCTTTTTATATATTCTTCATTCATTTATAATCATTAATCATTTGATCATTTTATTATTTCATTTAATCATATAATCATTTATAATAATCATTATATTCATTTATATATTAATTTTATTGACTCATTAATTGATTAGCCATTTATATTATAGTA
Organism: Labeo catla; assembly: GCA_012976165.1. Taxonomy (NCBI): domain Eukaryota; kingdom Metazoa; phylum Chordata; class Actinopteri; order Cypriniformes; family Cyprinidae; genus Labeo; species Labeo catla. Next base: position 87,340 of record VONZ01001386.1, on the reverse strand, counting down.
TAGTTGTTTTTTATATATATTTTTTCCATTGTTGTTTAGTCTTATGACTGTGTGGTTTCAAGGGCTGTTTGTCTTCATGAATAAGAGATACAAGGTTTTGGTATAACAATACTTGTTGTATTTGTGTTCTTCAGACGAAGTCTGAGCATTGAGACATACACAACTAAGACTAGTCAATAAACTCTGCTCCTTTTTACCATCATACTTCGTCTCCTGCTTCTGCTCTTCATTTTCACTGGTTTTTCCTCAGTCAACTTCTTGGCTGATAGAAGACTGTTAATAGTGTTTTGGGTATTTTTGGGTACCAGACAAGACCTCTTGTTAACAAGGTTTGGGTATTAGACCTCTCTGCTGACGAGTTGTTCTGATACTGAACAAATTGATATTTTCTGACGGGATCTGGTGTCCGGGGCTGGATCTTATTTGTCTAGGCATGGAGACAGCGATCTAACATTATCACGCAGAGTTGGTGAGCAGGTTCTCGTCCGGTCACCGTTTACAATACAAATTTGTGTCTAAGCATTTTCACAGAAGTAAAAACAGGAAAACGGCAGATTCCCTTATGGAACCTCAACTACTGTACTATATTAAGCATTACAGACATAAACGAGTGAATTTCTGGAGCAAACATTATTTGTGACATTTAAAATTAAATATCAGCATTTACCAAAAGGTGGTTAAAATGCAGTCCATTTTATACCTCAGTGGTGGAGTGATTTCGCTAGATTCATCAGAACATCTGAGTTTCTGTCTACACTTGAGAAAAATTCTTGAACTCTGCACAAACCCTGTTCCTACTGTCTTAATTAAATTAGATAAAAGCCTTCAGTTCCTTTATGCTGTGAGTTCAGCTGCCTTATGAATATTTCATCCACATGAGGAAAATAAACACAGAAATAAATCAGTCACAGCATTTTCATACTGAATACTGAGTGGATTTGTTTGTCACCTAGAGAGAAATAATGACAAAGAACAAGAGAAACTGATAAGATTTAAAAATAAAATACACTTTATCAACGTATACGATTTTACATCATTTCATGAAAAACAGTTACACTGATTTTAATCACGTTACATTAAAAACAAGCATAAAAACAAAAAGCGCAATAATAAATGAAAGTGTCGTGGCGACGAATATTTACAATATCCCATAAATCTGTGAGGAGCAGCAAACGTGTCGCTGTGAGCGACGCCTCGGACTCGTTCGAGTTCGTCAGGTCAGAGGCAGCGAGGCTGCGCTTTCAGAGCTCGTCTCAGGTCGCCGTAGAAGTTGATCATACCGCCGGCCATGGCCGTATCCACCGCCGTCTGCGGCAACATTCCCCTCAGGTCCGTCTGGATGTATCCGGTCAGTAAACTGTGATCAGAGCCCTGCGCCGGCACACAGAACCAGCCGCACGGATGATTGAATCCTCGTACAAAGCCCGCTTTCTGCTCGTCATGGTCCACGCTCACGCCTGAACGACACAACAACAACAAAAACAACACATTCGACACGTCAGATAGTCGCTTTCACGCTAGACTTTGCACACGTGACACGGCACAGTTGTAATATGACGTCACGCTCTCCGGTGTCTTGATTTAAAATAACATTATGCATAAAATGTAAAAATTATATGATCTACTTCACTTGTAGCGAGTGCAGCGCTCCAATCATTAAAGTAATTCAGCTGAGAGGTCATGTTGATCTTCTGTTGGTCTCATTGATTTACAGATCAGAGTTCAGCAAACTTAAACTTTGGAACGCAGTGAAATTCACATGAGCTCCATTTACTGTCTCCTGCGTTCACCCGCGTACGAATGAAAGTCAGTGGAATGTGAAATACACTGAAAGCGGCCACCGACGCCGGGTACACATCACAAGATAATCGGGCTGATTTTGGGCCAATTTCTCTGTAATTTCTCCGATTATCTTGGTGGTTATAATGATTATCTTTTCAGATTTCCCTGCGGTTTGAGGTGCGTTAAGAGTGACCGAATCCGCTCGGAAGAACGTCGGAGGCGCCCCGATCGCGATCAGAAATCCTAATGTGTGTGGAGAACCCCGAGGCACGCCACACACCATAGGAGCAAAACGGTTACATCTCGGATTTTGTGTCCTCATGTTTGTGGTCGGACACATTTTGAAGATCTTATAAGATTTTTAGAATCTTTTAGTGTGTACCCAGCATAAGAGTCGCTTTCCTAAATCACACAGATCCGGTCCAGTCTGCCGTTCACACCAGCGGACGACAACCAGATGTGATCTGTTCTACTGTGGCTTTACTTGAGCTAAATGGCGGATCTGTTGTTTTCAGCACCGCAGATGTACCGGACGAACGCGAGCGACTGACCGCAGGACAGCAGGCCGCGCTGATAGTCGGTGGTGTAGGAGAAATCCACAAACTCCCGCGGAGAGATGATGTTCCACAGCTGCCCCGCGGTGGTGTATTTCACAACACAACGGCCCTGAAAAACACACAGAAGAACTTTCAGTTCCTTTCGTCGAGTCCCGTGTTTGTCACGTGCGCATAAACGCCTGTCACAGAAACAAGCGATTTAAGTGATCTTTAACCCTAAACTCACTTCAGTTTGGTCTAATAGAGGAGTAACAGAGAGAGAGATGTAAGAGGTTTTACTGCGGTTGTGAATCTCTTTATCTCTGAACGTTCACCCGCTTTCATAACTCAGTTGTAGACTAATTTGGCGATGCAGACGCAGACGCAGACACCCGTTCACCTGGTCTAGCGTTTGCAGGATCTCCAGTGAAGTGATCATGCTGTCCCAGTCCAGTCTGCAGGCTCCGGGACGGATGTAGTCCACGATCCGCTGCGGACTCTCTGCTACGGTTCCTTCGGTTTTATATCTGCAAAAACACAAGCGGGGAGAAGTCGCATAAACTTAGTTACTATGTTAAGACTGTCTCTGAGAACTTGATTGACTTTTCAGGTTCACATGAGACCAATCTACCATTTTATGTATGTGAGCTCAAAAAGTTTTGACCCATCTCCGAGAAAATAAATAAATAAATAAATAAATAGATAGATAACTACCTCTGAAGACTAGTTTACGCATTATTAGCCCGGTTTGAGCGGTGTTCTGCTGTTTCAGCACTTTAAACTCACAGAAATCCGCCGAACTCCTGCGATAGTTTCCTCCACACGGTCACATCCTTCTGGAAGAAACAGAGAAGAAGAACGGAAACGATCAAAACAACACGACATCCACCTGAACGACGCGGTACACGTTTAAACGGAACTGACCGATTTCTTCGCGATGCTCCACTCCGATTCATTCAGACTGTGATACGACACCAGAGTTTCCTGCAGCTTCTCAGAACTGACGTGTGAAAACATCTGAAAGACACACAAATAAAATCAATTAAAATTATATTTAAAAAGAAAAACTGCCCATCTGAAAGACATCCATCATTAACTTACATCCGTGAGAACTGGGATTATGATGTTATTAATGTTAGTAAACTGTCCGTCATCTGTGAAAAGATACAAGTCGTTGTTAATGCAATAACTGCCGAACTGAATTATTCAAAATTAAAACCAATATTTTATTACTGTCATTAAATCACACCCACTCGAGAAGTGTTCTTTCGAGATTGACAAACTGTCACAAAGCATCTACAACCACAAACAGCCGATTAAACTGAGAACACATCAATAAATAAGTTCTCACGTCCTACCGCACTGGCGATGTTCCACTCGGACAAAGGTGATTTTGGTTTTTCAGCGCGTGTTGATTATTTCTCATTTCATTCAATGTCATTGCGCCGGACAGCCAATTAGAAGCGTCGACCCCGCCTTGAATATATTTGCCCTCATTTGATTGGTCAAACATAGCTAGAGGTGCTCAGACTCGCGAGCTGATTGGCTGTTTAAGTCTCGGATGTTATTCGGTCAGTTTCTCAGCTGCGTTACAGCATTAAGACAGCAGAGGGCGCAAAACACACAGTCGCACATCAACCTCTTTAATTCTACACACAAGAATAAAATCAGTCATTCAACAAACTTATTACAGTAGAGCGAACAGATGAAGCTTCATCCACACAGAAGGATCATGTAAATATTGCTCTGAATTTGTAAAACTACAAAAAACTCAATGCTGTAGAAGAATCTGCAAAATACGCTGTGGTTTCATTTTAAAAGTCTCATATATTCTGGTTGGTGAGGAGTTTCTGCATCCTGCGTATCTTGCGCTTGTTTTTGGGCATGATCTTGTTGTACTGTCCGTTTTTGATGAGGTGCTCTTTACTGTGGTGGATCTGAGCGCCGTGCTGCAGCTGAAACGAGCACAGAGCCTGAAGAGGTTTGAGAAGAACCTGCAAGAAACAGCAACGGCTCATCACTGTCGGATCATCACACGTCTGCACGAGGCCGCTGTGCATTTATGAGGTCACTAACCTCCTGAATGCTGTGGTTCTTCTCCATGATGGAGAGCGTGACGGCCGCACACTCCAGCGTCGACACGCACATGTTGGTGGGCTGCGTGCGGATCACGTACTGACTGGAGGGGGCGCTGCGGAGCTGAACCTGCCGGGACCAGCACAAAACCGACGTCAGCGCGAGGCTGCTCGAATATCGCGTTTTCGACGACAGGAGCTGCTTGTGTCGCACAGCCCTCAGAGCAGCCGCTTAGTGGCCGCCTGCAGCGTGTAACTGACCAGAGAACAGATTCAGCCTGAATCTACAGAGACAGAAGCAGCTCTGAGACCGACCTGTCGGGGCAGCCGCAGCAGCGCGTTCCTCAGGAACATGTCTTTAGCTTGACTCCAGGTGCCGTCGATCAGGATGACGTTGTGGGCCGTCGCCGCGGTGAAATCCACGCTCAGATCCTCCAGATTCTCGGCGCCGGCTCCGGGATACAGCAGCAGAGTGTGAGCGTCTTTACACACGGCCGCCAGCTCCGGATATCTGACACAAAAACATCAGCAACAACACGTGAAGGCCATCGCAACACACGCAGACGCTTCGGCGAGCGCTCGCGTCAGTCACCTCTCTTCGGAAAAACGCCTCCCGACGAAAACGTTGCACTTTCCCGGAGGGAGACACGCCGCCAGGAGCGGAACCGTGCGCAGAACCCGACTCTCCTGCAGAAACGGAAGAAAAGTCACTCGTCTGGTGGCGTCAGGCTTAGGGTTCAGGATTGGGCCGCACCATAAATCGCATGCGATTGTCATGCGCCTCTCGTCAGTAAAGCCGGTTCTGTGATTAGCAGTACATCTCCATCAGGAGCGCCAACTAATACACGGAGCCGTAGATCACTGACAAGCCACGCAAAATCACGCTCGTAATCGAAGCTTGTCAGTGATCTACGGCTCCGTGTATTAGTTGGCGCTTCTCATGGAGATGTACTGCTAATCACAGAACCGGCTTTGCTGATGCATGACTATCGCACAGTGCGGCTCTAGTTTAGGGCTTTGAGATGACTGGACACAAACCTCAGCCGGATGCTGGACGATGTAGAGACACGTGGAGACGTCCAGAGGATGCGGCGGGAGATACGGACACAGACACACCTTCACCGGACGACTGACGGGACAAAACACGACGTTCAGCGAGGCACCGGACGCACTCGTGACCACAGCGACGGACGGGACAAACGATCTGATTCTGGACGCCAATCAGTCTGAAGACTACGGTTTCTCCCGTCCGTCGCTGTGGTCGTCGGCGTGATGATCTTTTCAATTTCAACAGTGTTTATCACATTTAAATAATTACGTGCCAATAGCAGCACGAAAAACAAATTCAACTTCTGAATAGATTTTATATTAAAAGCTGTCTTCGTAATCACGAATGCTGAGACTCTCTGGATGAGAACAAACAAAGCTTGAACTGAACTATCATCTGTCTGGAGCTGCTGTATAAATGAACCAACACTGATCAGACTAAAGCTGAATAGCCGTAGAACTGCTTTAGCTGAACTGAACTGAACTGTCTACATAGTTTCCTTTTTTTTAATTAATTTTAGTTAATTTTCTATTTATCGCTGTGAACCTGAACTGACACGATCTGTATGTAAAAATCATCTTATTGACATAATTTGTTATGATGTGAGAAACTGAACTGCAACAACTCTGATTGGCCATTGCGTTCAAGAGCTCAGCAGACTCGTCTGTGATTGGCTGCTGCGGGAACGCGCTGTAAACACAAACACACACTGGAACGAAACTGGTCGAATCTGTTTATGCTGTTATTCTTGCTTTTGTTTGAGCATCTGGAAAGTAACGAACGGCATCTCTGACACACACACACACATTCACATACAGCAACACACACTTGTTTGTGTGTGTGTGTGTGTGTGTGTGTGAACAGGCTCACCAGCATCTGCGGCAGGTCGGGCGTCTCTCGCTCTTCTCAACGGGCAGATCCGACAGCACCGAAAACCCTTCATCTTCACCATCTTCAGCTCTCTCGTTCCTTTCTTCCTCGTATTCATCTTCATCATCATCCTCGTTCATTTCTTCTATTGTGTCTTCATTAAACCGTGAGCTCATTGTGTCATAGTCCTCCAGTGTTTCACGCTTTCTTGAGGAGTGCGTTTCCGCTTCCGGTGACGTGTGAGAGAAAGATGGCGCCGCGCGGAGCGAAACGTGCAGCGGAGCGACCAGCTCAAATCAAGACTAAACGAGCGAAATTAAACGGGAACAAAACGCCACAAGTCGAGAGGGAAACGAAGCGAGTGACATTTACACTGGAAAATGAAGAAACGAGCGGAAACTCACAGCCGAACATTATCAGCGTCCCGCCGCCCGTCAGCATGGTAAAACACATATACACACACACACACACACACACACTCTCTCTTCATCACTGCACATATGTTCGGCCTTTTTGAACGTGTGATTTTATTTTGACTGTACTAGTGAACTCAATGTTTTGAACCATGTCAAATGTAACAATCAGAAATCGTCGCATTTCTGCCTGTATTTATGCACGTGTGTGATCTCATTCATTAGAGGAGTGATTTTAGTAATGCACTAGTTTGACTTGAACGTTTTCTCATTTTACAGGGCAAGTGGACAAATAAAGAGCGAGTTTTGGTGTTCTCTTCTCGCGGGATCAACTTCAGGACGAGACACCTGATGCAGGACCTCAAGACCATGATGCCGCACAGCAAAGCTGGTAAAACCTAACATTCCCACACAAAAGCTGTAAACCAGCACTAATGAGACAATGACAGAGTCTTACTGATATCACTCTTGCTTCATTTTCTTCCAGACACCAAAATGGACAGAAAAGATAAACTCTTTGTGGTTAATGAGGTACAACAACAACAACAAAAAGTAATTCTGTGATCTTCTGTGATTTGTTTTTTGACGTCTGATTCTAACGGCCGTTGTGTTTTAGGTGTGTGAAATCAAAAACTGCAATAAATGCATCTTCTTTGAAGCGAAGAAGAAACAGGATCTTTACATGTGGTGAGCGACACGTCGAGTTCACGTCAGAGATCGATCGCGTGTGTCGAGATCTCAGTCCCTGTTCATCTGCTCTTCTCTTACAGGATCTCGAACGTCCCACACGGACCGTCGGCCAAGTTTCTTGTACAGAACGGTGCGATTTTGTTCATTCAGTCATTTGACAAGTGTAGATCATGTCATACATATGCGTGTGTAAAATGTCAACTGTGTTTTATTTTCACTTTAGTCGTCTGCTTATGCTGTGTGAATCAAACCCAGTCATCATATGTTCTTCATTCTTCGCTCTCTTAATAATTAAACAGCAGAACCTTTAGGATTTCTGTATGTAAATGAGCGCTGTTATGATTGGCTCAGCTTGCTGCATAATTGCTGTAGATGTGGATGATTATATTAATGAACTCATAGCTCATTAGTTTTGATTATGAGACTGGAAATTCATCTTGTGTTTGTAGTCCACACTCTCGCTGAGCTGAAAATGACCGGAAACTGTCTGAAAGGCTCCAGACCGCTGCTGTCGTTCGACCCGGTGAGTGAACAGGCGGATCACGCTCCTGTGTGTGTGTGGTTGAGGATGATGATGATGATAATGACGACGATGATGACGATGACAATGACGATGATGTCTCTCTGTTGTTTCATAGAAATTTGACAAGGAGCCACATTACGCGCTGCTGAAGGAGCTCTTCACTCAGGTTTATTTCAACATTAATTCTCTTTCACTTTTTTGCTGCTTTCATCATTTGTTTGAGTTAATCGTTTACATTAGCGTTTCCCAACTCCAGTCCTCACACCCCCCCGCTCTGCATATTTCGTATGTATCTCTCATCACGTACGCCGTTTGTTTTAATTGACCGTAAGTGCCCTGCGAGGTGGACGTCGCCGGACATTCCACCACGATTATAGTTTGAGGCGAGTGTATATGTTCCATTAAAGAGTGCGAGACGTAAATTTAAATCGTATTTATTTACAGAGGTATATGATGTCACATTTCACACCTTTCTAGTAAGGTTCGTCTGTGTGTGAAGAACAGCGGCGCAGTGCAAATCCACGAATGTATGTTCTGAAGCGAAGTAAACTTTAATGGATTTCCCCTGCTCAGGCAGTAGGGAGCATATCAATTGGGAACACAGTTCACACACGTTGCTCTCTTCAAAAAGCACCTGAACCAGCTAATCAAGGTCTTAATAGGTATACTTGTGTTGGGGCAAGTTGGAGCTAAACTCTGCAGGACACCAGCCCTCCAGGATCGAGTTTGGTGACTCCTGGTCTACATAATAATGCAGAACAACTCCATTACGTGCACATAACTCAGTGTAAATATGTGAAATGTATGGCAAAGATCTGCAATAATACATTCTCAGCCCATGTGTTTAATCCTCCTCTTTCATTGGTAGCGCTCTGTTATTAAAGCTCGGCCGTCGCTGGTGCTGAGAATCAAAAATAGTGATTGTTTTCGAACACACTACAGATATATTGATGATGAAGATGATGAACACTGATGCATGTTTAATTTCAGTTTCCTCTGGACTTTTTTTTTCCTCATTGCTCAAATGACTAATTTATTTTGACTGATGGATTTGTGATGTTGTTCTTGCAGATCTTCTCGACGCCTCGGTATCACCCCAAGAGTCAGCCGTTTGTGGATCACGTGCTCACGTTCGCCATCGCAGACAACAGGGTCTGGTTCAGGAACTATCAGGTGAGCTGAAGCGCACGAGCGTTTCGCCCGTTCGCACGATCGGTAGTTTGTAAACGGCGCGTTCTGTGATCGTCGTCCACAGATCATCGAGGAAGACGCGTCTCTGGTGGAGATCGGCCCTCGTTTCGTCTTGAATCTCATCAAAATATTTCAGGGCAGCTTCGGCGGACCCACGCTGTACGAAAACCCTCACTTTCAGTCGCCCAACATGGTAAGATCGCTCCGGCTCTTTGTCAGGGCTCTTCAGCGTGCCTTTTCCTCAAACTGATGATGTTTGTCGTTTTTTCCAGCAACGGCGAATGATCAGACAGGCCATGGCCGCCAAACAGAAGGAGAGACAGATGGTGAAGGAGATCCGGAAAGAGAAACGCAAAGAGGAGCACGAGGTGCTGACGCAGGACGTGACGGACGACGTGTTCGCGACTCCGGCCGAGCCGAAAGAGCCTCCGGTTGAGCTGGAGCCTCCGGAACCTCAGAGCACCAAGAAGAAGCTCAGACTCACGGAGCTGAAGAAGAGAACGCAGATGAAACGCAAAGGCCTGCGATAACCTGTCGTGCGGCGTTCGCTCATAAAACGTCCGTGTAAATGTCGCCGCGGGTTTGCGTGGATGTTATAACGGAGATCTGATCCCAGATCAGAGGTTCTGCTTCCTGAACGTAAAGCGTTTCTCTCTTCGTCCAGGTCGAGGAACAGCTCGGCATTTGATGATTTACATTCATCTTTGTGTTTCTGCTTCTTTTGTATACAATGCAATCTTAATAAAGCATTTTATTAATGTTCAAAGATGTTGATTTTCATTTGTTGTTGGTAAAGGTTTGTAGAAAATACACAAGATTATGAGTTTCAATGAGGATCATTTCTATAGTTAAAACTTTGCCTGATGTTTGAATGGAGACTACACTTACATGAGCTGCTGTTTGGATGTTTTCTCACATATTTCATCATCACCGCAAACCTAATGACACACGTTCACAGAGCGGTTTTGTTGAGTTTGTCCTGCAGTAGTCTGTTTGTTAGGAAGGCTGGGTGAGGTTTGTTTCTCATTGGAGTGCGTGACGTGAGCTCCACGTAGGAACCACTTGTTCGTATTTTTTGTTCCCGCCCGGACTGTATCGCGGCAGGACCGGAAACATGGCGTTCAACTTCGGCGGCGCGTCCAGCAGCGCGGGTGAGTTGAATAAAACTCTCTTACCCAATCCCGATAAACATTCGTAGGTTCATATGAAAAGCTGTAAAATACGTTCACACACAACACAAATGACTCAAAACCGAATTAGCGTTGAGTGATCGGAGCGGCTGCTCAGTGAGCGCGTGAGACTCGTAACAGCTTCACTGTGTTCTTTGACGCTTATCTGTTTTCATGAGACATTTGTGTGTTTGTTATTGTTGATGATGATGAAGGCACTACCGGCTTCTCATTTAAATCATCCTCATCCACCTCGTTTGGTTTCGGCGCTTCAACAGCGCCAGCAAACTCCCCTCATCATTCATGCTAATGATCACGTCGTTACCGTCACCTGAAGGCGCTTATTAATGGCGACAGTCTCCTGTTCCCGGCATTCCTTCAGATCCTCAGCTTTATAAGGAGACTGTTGTCACGTTTGCAGGCGGTCACGAGCTGTTGTCATGGTTACAGGTCTTTCTGGCACGGGCTTTGGAGCCGCGACCACCACATCCGCGTCCACGGGCTTCGGCTTCGGATCAGGGGGCACGGGTGAGTGAGTGCTTGTGCGCGTGCGTGTGTGTACTTGTTTTTGCTACATTGTGGGGACCAAATGTCACAAGGATAGTAAAACCTGAAATTTTTGACATTTTGGGGACCGGCCTGTGGTCCCCACAATGTTAAAAAATGATTAAAAATAGTAAATGATGTTTATCTGATAGTGTAACGATGCAAACATGTTTTCTGTGAGGGCTAGGTTTAGGGTTAGGGTTGGGTTAGAGGATAGACAATATCGTTTGTTCAGTATAAAATCTATCGAAGTCTATGGAAAGTCCCCACAATTCACAAAAACAAACGTACGTGTGCGTGCGTGCGTGCGTGCGTGCGTGCGTGCTTGCAGTGAGTCTCCAGTGTCTCTAACACACTTCTAACTCTCGCCCGTGTGTGTCTCTCTCTTGCCTGCACGTCAGGATTCGGCTCTCTGGCCCCGAGCGGTGGCCCCGCCGCCCCCGTTAGTTTTGGGGGGTTTGGTTTGGGCCCCGCGGCCCCTGTGTTCAGTTTTGGCAGTAGCCTCAGTGGAGCAGGTAGTTGAGTCCGAGAGGTCGGAGGTCACGTCACGCGTTCATTCGTGTCTGTGTGTCTGACGCGTGCGTTTAGCGCAGAGGTGCCCAAACTCGCTCCTGGAGGGCCGGCATCCTGCAGAGTTTAGCTCCAACCCCAGTCAGACACACCTGCTTTTGTTACTAAGTGTGCTAGAAACTTCCAGACAGGTGTCTTGAGGCAACTTAGAGCTAAACTCAGCAGCACGTCGGCCCTCCAGGAGCGAGTTTTGGCGCCCCTGGTTTAGCGACGCTCAGGTCATGTGATTAAACCCGCTATGTCCATCACCTCATGTTCAGCATGTTCACGTGTGGTCTGTGTCTACGTCTGTCCTCTCATATGTGTGTGTGTGTGTGTGCGTTGCAGGTGCGTTCGGAGGGTTCGGCTCCACCACGACCTCCGCCGGCGCCGGCACCACCTTCAGTTTCTCCACACCGTCAAACGCAGGTAGTTTTTTTGATCCGCACTGACGTAAGAGTTGTGTTTGTGTGAGCGTGTCTGACAGGAAGTGCTGTGGGCTGTCTGTAGGTGCGAGTCTCTTCGGAAACACTCAGAATAAGGGCTTCGGCTTCTCGTCCGGTCTGGGCTCGAGCGCGCCGGCGGCGACGGGCTTCGGCGGAGCTCTGGGCGGCACTGGACTGGGCTTCGGAGGATTCGGTGGCATCCAGCCCGCTCAGAACCAGCAGGGTGAGACCCGCGAACGACCGCTTTAGACTTACAAACGGGGACTTGTTGTGGTTCCACAGTTTAATGTAACACATTTCCCATTGTGAATTATGATACCGCTTGGTCTGTTGGGAGTGATTGTTTGTTCAGCGCTAACCCCGTGTTCAGAAACAAAATGCTTTAAACGAGCCAGGTGTGTGTGTGTTTGTAGGAGGAGTGTTTAACCAGCAGGCGTCTCAGTCCAGTCAGCTCTTTAACACGGCCAGTGCTCTCTCTGCCCCGTCGGTCCTCAGCGACGAGCGCGACTCCATTCTGGCCCGATGGAACCAGCTGCAGGCCTTCTGGGGCGTGGGAAAGGGTTACTTCAGCAGCAGCACGCCGCCCGTGGAGTTCAGCCAGGAGAACCCCTTCTGCCGCTTCAAGGTCTGATCATGAGCACACATACACATACACAGACAGACTCACACACACACGCTTCTGTAGCTTCACTGGCAGGACAGTTGAAGTGTAGTTGCCAGTTATGCATATATAGTTTAGATAATCGTAAATGCAACTCAGAAAAAAGCTTTATTCATGCTGAGTTTCAGCATTTCCTTTGTAATTTTCCTTTGTGATGTAATATTGTGCACTTCTTTTGTTTTAAACTTTTATGTACTTATATTTCTGACATGAATGTGTGAAATAGATTTGAATCATTTTTATTTGGTTGAGGTCATCTGTTTCCTTTCTTTGATAAAGATTTTCAGATTGTGTTGGTCTGGAGTGAAAACGTGTGTGTGTCGATTCTAACAGAACTGTTTTGTTCTGTTGATTCGCTCATAAACCCGTCTGTCTGTCTGTCTGTCTGTCTGTCTGTCTGTGTCTCAGGCGGTGGGCTACAGCTGTGTTCCTGATGTGAAGGATGAGGATGGTTTAGTGGCTCTGGCTCTCAATAAGAAGGAAGCTGATGTTCGCTCTCAGCAGCAGCACCTGGTTGAGTCATTGCATAAAGTTCTGGGAGGAAATCCGACTCTGACGGTCAACGTGGAGGGAGTGCGAGCGTTACCTGACGACCAGTGAGACTCCTCTCTGCCCTTTCATTAAACTGTGATTTTTTTTTTTTCCTGGAAAGCTTTCCCAAATATGGTCTTTATCATTGGTCATAACTATGAAATAGTGTGGAGACAGGCTCATTTGCTGTGTATCATTTCGAAGGCTGCACCTCCGGCGGTCGTGTTCGTCAGTAGTCGTTACTTTTCTGGAACGAGGAGACTCGGTGATGTATGTGGACGGCAAACTCGACCTCTTGAGAGCGCAGCCTTCAGAATGAGACACGGCGATTGAGAAGTTCTACAAACTTGATCATGAAATCGTAGGCTGAACCTACAGGCTGTGAGCCTAAACTGAATATTGAATACGCTCCGCAGTTCGTGTGGAACAGACCTAAGCTGAAAGACTGAGTGAATTCACAAATAATAGTAGGATGTCCATAATAAAATGTGCAATCACAAGCACATGATTTAATTACACCTGTAAGTTTGAAATTAATTTTCTGTTTGGCGAGTCACACTGAAAACTTCTGCGAGCCGGTGCTGTCTGCGTCACGACGGCTGCAGAGTTTGGCTCCAGTCATGTTCAGACTCTGCAGGACGGATGTGAAGGACTCCTCTTGACCTCCTCTTGTGTTTGCGCAGAGCGGAGATGATCATTTATCTGGTGGAACGTTCTCCTAACGGCATGTCGAAGCGAGTCCCGGCGTCCACGCTCTACAGTTACATGGAGCAGATGAACGTGAAGTCTCAGCTGCAGCAGCTGGGCGTCATCATGGCCGTCAGTCGCACCGCACTGACCCCGGCGCAGCTCAAACAGCTGCTGCAGAACCCACCCGCAGGTACGCGTGCGCTCGCACGTTATTTCGGACGCTCGCTGAGGAACTCGTCTGACGGTGTGTTTGTGTGCAGGTGTGGATCCCATCATCTGGGAACAGGCCAAAGTGGACAATCCAGACCCAGAGAAGTGCGTCTTCATTAATCACTCGTCGTTTGTCGGACGCCCACGTGGTCTGATCTCATCAGTGCTGTGATTTTTCTGCTCAGGTTGATTCCGGTGCCCATGGTGGGCTTCAAAGAGCTGCTGCGCAGACTGAAGATTCAGGATCAGATGACCAAACAGCACCAGACCAGAGTGGACGTGAGTGAGACTTTCAGAGGCCGGTGGCTCTCGCCGACGCTGCCGTCGTGTGACCGGCTCTTTCTCTGTTGTGTTTCAGATCATCTCTAATGACATCAGTGAGCTGCAGAGGAATCAGGCCACGACCGCCGCCAAAATCACCCAGTACAAACGCAAGCTAATGGACCTCTCGCACAGAGTGCTGCAGGTACGACACACGCACGCACGCACGCTCGCTCGGGAGCACCGCGTGTCCTTCAGGACAGCACACACACACACACACACACACACACACAGTCCTGTCTGTTCTTTCCTGTGTTTCAGGTGTTGATTAAACAGGAAGTTCAGAGGAAGAGTGGTTATGCCATTCAGCTGGATGAGGAACATCTGAGAGTTCAGCTGGAAACCATCCAATCAGAGCTCAATGCGCCGACACAGTTCAAGGTGTGACCGTTAGCTGAAACACACCCACCATCTCTGAATGTGTGCGTGTGTATAATGTGTGTACATCTGTTTCAGGGGCGACTGAATGAACTCATGTCTCAGATTCGGATGCAGAATCATTTTGGAGCCGTTCGTTCAGAAGAGCGTTATCGTGTTGATGCCGACCTGCTGAGAGAAATCAAACAGGCAAGAACCAGAACCCGTTCTGTGTGTGCGTGTGTGTGTGTGTGTGTGAGAATGTACTGCCTTTCCTTATGTTATGAGGGCCATATGTCCCCACAAGTATAGGAATACCAGCAAATAATGACCTTGTGGGGACATTTTTGTTTTGGTCCCTATGAGGAAACAAGCTAATAAATCACAGAATGAAGTGTTTTGAAAGTGTAAAAATTGTGTGTGTGTGAGGAGTAGGGTTAAGGTAAATGGATAGAAAGGGTAGGAAGGGGATCATTTGTGTTCAGAATCATCTCCAGAAGTGAGATAAATCTGAAAATCTTCCGTTAAGGGAATCAGGAGACTCCTGATCTGGAGAAACGTAATAATAACCAATAACACGGAGCACGTAAACGTGAGTGTGGATTTCGCACAATGACAATCTCTGGTGTGTCACAAATGACTCAACTAGACATGTCATGGTAACTACCCAAGTAAGAGCAGTTTTCCTTTTCTGCTTTGAGTCTCTTTAAAGCAATTCATTTGTCTTTCAATTGAGTCAAGTCCGTCCGAATTCATGATCAAACAACAACCGATCGTATGTATGACTGAACATTTAATATATGTTAAGCCGAAACAGTAGATCATGCTTGCAACGCCAAGGTCGTGGGTTTTATTCCCAGGGACCAAATCTCTCAAAATACAGTACTGTCAGGCTGGCTCAGCTGATGAACGTGTGTTCGACTCCTACAGCGGCGTGTACTCCGTATTTATCGGTAGGGTTATTTTCAGCCACAGAGAACAAAACTCCTCAATAAGCGTGTGTTTTGTTTTCAGCATCTGAAGCATCAGCAGGAGGGTTTGAGTCACCTGATCAGCGTCATTAAAGATGATCTGGACGACATCAAGACGATTGAAGACGGACTTCACGACAGCGTTCACGGTCGCAGCGGGAAACTCAGCTGACGTAACGCACGGACTCGCCCGACAGGCCCGCGTCGACGCTAACGCGCAGCCCGGCCTGTCCGTAAGGGGCGCCGCAGCATCTCTGTTCACGTGTCGGATCGCAGAGCTCACGTCTCATCCGGAACGTGAGTTCGGAGAACTGATTCCTTTCTAAGCGTCTAAACGTGAGAAATAAATGAGACTGAAACGTCGGGATGGTGACGCCGATCGCTTTGTTTTGGAGCAGCGCGTTTATTTTTACTCCTGCGTGTGATTGTGCGCCTTCAGACGGCTGGAATGTTTTACTGTGTCTGTGATTAATAAAGTTTCACTGAATGAATTCATTTGTTTGATTTGATTTATTGAGTGTTTATAAAAGCTGAAGCACTGAAAATACCATCATCTTCACTAGAGTAAAACGCAAGGGAACATTCATGAGTTCATCTGTGCAGCAGCTGCTCTTGAGGAAAGCGCGGCGGCGTTTGCGTTCGTTCGCTCCGATGGCGGCGGATCCGCTGCGCTCATTCGGGTGACGGCGGCGCTTCCGTCTCGGCTCGAGAATGTTCCACCAGGCGAAAGGCCTCCATGAACTCGTTGATGTCGATGCTGCCGTCCTTGTTGAAGTCGATGCTCTCGGCCAGATCTGAGATGGCTTTATCGCTGATGTCCGTCTGCAGGTGAGAGCTCAGCAACTTCCACGTCTGATGAAACTCCTCGAATGAGATCAGACCTGAACACATCAGTCTGATCTGAGAATACTGTTGGAGCCAAACCGAAGCTTTCATTTACAACACCCGTTACAGATTATACACCTGATCTGATCACCTGAGTGGTCCGTGTCGATCATTCTGAAGATGCTCTCCAGGTTCGAATGATGCTTGTACAGGGTCTCCAGGAGGCTCGTGTTCGCGATCTGCCGGAATCCAATACGTACACCTACTGGGTTACTGATGATCAGTGATGCGTCTCTGTATCTGAACTGAATGGCTTTTGTTCTGTCGGGATTTGTATGTTAATCATATGCAAATATCAGCCACTCGTTATTAAATGAAACATTTCAGCAGGCTTGCGTTAATTAATATAAATATATAATAATACATGAATCTTACTTTTTAAATCCAGTTCTACATGTGCACTAAATCTTGAAAATATTGTCATGTTTGTCTGATTAAAAAAAAATTCTCAGAAGTCAGTGTCAGAAACCGCTGATTGTGGTCTACGTTCGTCTCTGATGGTTTTGTTTTCTCTGAGCTCACCTCTGTGTTTGGCTGGATGACAGACAGCTGGTTGACCCAGTCGTGATAGTTAAGCGTCCCGTCCTGTGTGCTGCCACTTACCAGCTGAGACCTCAAAACCCTCCACGGGAGACCCAGACGCAGGACCTTCTCCACAGCGACGGCCCAGTGCTTCAGAGAGATCAGACCTGAGACGACAGACAGATCAGACGACGGCTGAGAGTTAAGCTTTTTGGTAAACATGACTCTATATGCTCATTCTCAACATCTCTTTCACTTGACTAACCTAAACTGCAACCCATTTCAGGTCTCAGAGTTTCTGCTAATAAGTGGTTCTTCATTTCCCAAAAGTACTGTAAGCCTAGGTAGATTGTAGAACCATTGCCACTAATGGTTGCAACTTCGCTCACTATGCTTTTGACAAACACAGCCGTGGCCAGTTGATTCAGGCGAGTTTGATTAGGGAGAACAAGGCTGGGAAATGCTCTTCTAAGCTGTGAAGAAAAAGGTGTGTGTGTGTGTGTGTGTGTGTGTGTGTGTTTGCTACCTGTGCACTGTGGGTCGTATTCCTGAAACTCTCGGATCAGGGCAGATTTGTGTGCAAACAGCTGCATCCTCAGAGCTTGTAATGCAGAACGTTCCGTTCGTCCCACGCTACACACACACACAATCCTGTTTAACACACATTTTCCAACAGAATCTGATACAATCAAAAACACGAATGAAACATTTTAGGCTGAGCTGCACAGGATTGGTGTTTAGAGCAGAGTTCAGCTTTCACACGTTTATGTAGCTACGGGGTTTGGACAACAAAACTGAAACGCTGGCCAGCATAGAGGTTTCATGGCTATATTTGCGCAGCCTGGTGGCCAATCTTCACTTCACACTCTTCCACCAGTAAGAATAAGTGTGAAGGTTGACTATGTGCACCCAATGGTTCAAACACTGTACGCTGAAGGAGGTGCCATGTATCAGGATGATAATGCACCAATACACACAGCAAGACTGGTGACAGAGCAGTTAGATGAACATAAAAATGAAGCTGAACATCTCCCAGGGCCTACACAGTCATCAGAGCTAAATATTATTGAGACATTTTGGGGTGTTTTGGAGGAGCAAGTCAGAAAAAGATTTTACTACACCAGCGTTCTGCAAGAGGACAACTAACTGCTGTGCAGGACCTGTATTTGTCAAATACAGGAGGAGGCCCAACGCCATACTAATTGTGGTCTAAAACCAGGTGTTTTCGTTTCATTGTCCAATCCCTTTAGATTTTTTGTGTGAAGGACACCCCAAAACAAGTTTTCAGATCCCACTTCTCTGGTCCTGGTAAACCATATGTTATGGGGACACAAAGATCCAAAATCCTTGTCCTTGTGGGGACATTTTTTGGTCTCCATGAGGAAACAAGCTTACGAATAGTGCAGAATGACATTTTTTGAAAATCTAAAAATGCAGAAAGTTTTGAGGCGTAGGGTTGGTGTGGGGCGACAGAATGTACAGAATAAAAACCATTACGCCTATGAAATGTCCACATAAAACATGAAAACCCAACAAATGGTGTGCGTGTGTGTGTGTTCACCTCTGTCTGAGCGTCAGGTCTCGTGTGGATCTGCTGGCCTGAAACTGTTTGAAGTGTGGAATGAGGTCGGGACCCAAACGAATGTAAGCGCCTCTGTTACTGCCAACGTCATAGTAATTAGAGGCTGAAAATATTGTCAAAACCTGCAAATGCAAAATAATCAACTCCTCAAAACATATTACAGTCAAACTCTAGATTGATGGATGGATGAGCGTTAATGGATGGATAGCTCACCCTACTGTTGTGGCAGAATTCATAACCTTCCTGTTTACACTCATGAGACCTGATGAGAAGCTGTAGTTTGTGTCTCTCCAGCACTTCCTGTGTGACATCCGGCCCCCAGTAACACCCGCCACCTCGAACCTCATTGGGGACGCAACCGTTCTGAGACATCGGGTCACTCCACAGGACGTCCACTATCTGATGAGGGTGTGTGAGACAAACTGCACTTTAACTCTCGATCGCACATGATGTCTTAACACTAAAGGACAACGTCTCATATCGTATTTACTGCCTACGTACTCTGACTGAAAAATGTGCTGTCCTAAATATACCACTATTCTTGTACATGAATTTAAAGAAGCACTTGATTGGTTGTTCAATTGCAGATGTCTTTACAATGGAAAAAACAAAAAACCTACAAACCTTCTTAAATCAATATATGCCAATAGTACATTGATGGTCAATAGTATT
Source organism: Labeo catla (assembly GCA_012976165.1). Taxonomy (NCBI): domain Eukaryota; kingdom Metazoa; phylum Chordata; class Actinopteri; order Cypriniformes; family Cyprinidae; genus Labeo; species Labeo catla. The sequence continues at coordinate 68,100 of VONZ01001386.1, read as the reverse complement.
TTACAAAGTGAAAACTGGTAACAAAAAAGTAAAAAAAAAAAAAAAAAAAATGTTCTCAGTAGTGTGGAGGGATCCGGCTGCTCAATGTGATCGACTGTCTGCATCAGCGGAAGCAGCTTTGGCCTTAAACACATTCTGAATGTCTCAGTAATGCTAACATCAGATTGCGGCAAGTGACGACACAGGCCAAACACGATTACGTTACCTCCTAAAAGCTGTAAAAGCAACAACAACACATGCTGTCTGGTCCTAAGAGCACAGCAGACTACCTACACACATAAACAAAAGTACCATGGTATTTCCATGGTTTGTCTGATTTTATTCCATGGTAATGCCGTGGTATTCTTTGAAGTAAATTATGGTAATCACTCAGTACCACGGTATATATAAAGTACCATGATATTACCATCTGATACATCACTGTACCACAGTAGTTTTTTCTAAGGTTTCTTCAGATTGTTTGGTCATACTGTGATAAGTGAGAGAAACAGAGAGAAAGACAGCAGTGTGTGTGTGTGTGTTCTGGTATATATGGTTTATGAGGACACAAATGTGTATAATGACATGGGTACTACAACATAAACATGGTTTATGAGGACACTTCCTGTGTCCCCGTAAAACAAAAGGCTTAAAAAACATACTAAACAGTGTTTTATGAAATTCAAAAAGTGTGCACAGAGTCCCCGTAAACCACAAATGCAAGAATGTGTGTGTGTGTGTGTGTGTGTGTGTTTGGGTGTTATCACTAACATGATGCTCAAGTGAAGTTCAGTGGGTTTGTGTTTTCACCTGTTTCCAATCATCTGCGTCTGCCTCCAGAACCTCAGCACAATCTGATTCGGACAGCAGACTGAGACCGGCCAGGCGGCGTCTCTCTCGCAGCTCCTCCTCGACGGAGCGACCCGTCCGGCCGGACTCGGAGTGCACCGAATGCCGCTGGAGCTCCTGTCTGAGTCGCACCGGTGCGCCGTGAGTCAGAGACTGAACTCTCCTCCGTCCCGAGCTGAACTCGTCGTCTCCGTCTGGCTCGAGAGCCGCTTCCTTCGGCCTCGTCGACGCACCTCTCCTCTTCAGGGGCCTGAGAGCTGAAACGAACTGAGGGAAAACAGTCCAGAATAGAATGACTGACACGCATGAAACACAACAACATCCTCCTCCACTGGATTTCATGCAATTGAAGAGTAACGTACTCGGTGACGGTCGAGTTTGGCGATCACATTCAAGTCTGTCTTGTCAGAAATTCCTCCGTGTAGAATCAGAACTTTCTGGTCAATCACTGTTGCCAGCGGCAACCAGCTGAAGATCTTCTGCAGAAGTTTAAGAATGATTTTCCCATGAACCTGTGACGACATCAGAGAAAAGCGCTCAGTGTCGCTCTTTCATGTCGTGAAGATGATTGTTTGTGTTTGGAGCCGATTACTGTGAGTTCTCATTAGATAAAACGGGTGAAGACGCTAATATTGTAATTGTGGTTTTTGGTGTGAACAGGCTTTTGCTGGCGTAAAACTACACGTTTTCTGCAGTAGCGTGTTGAGGGGGAACGCCTCTGGTTTTCTGTCAGTACTTTACAACAGATCAGGAATGAAATCAGATTAGTTAAAACTATTAAATTCATGATTTTGTTATCCAAGTGAAATGGACATGCGTTTGTCCCTGTCTAATATAGAGAGATTACGTCAAATGGTATTAACAACTAAAATACTCTGTATTGACAAAACTATTGGGACTTCTGACCATTACACCAACCACTTTAACCTGGCCTATACATAACTCATTTCTATAATCCAAATCCGATAAAGAATTGTTAGGCTGCATTAATTAGTTCAACCGGAACCAGCAACCCTTCCCATAACACCTGATGTACTCGCTGCATCGTAAGAAGAATGACATCTACGCTAATATTAGTCTGTTTCTTTCTTATTCCGAGGTCACCTTAACCACCAGATCCAGTCCGTATCCAGATCAGGTGGTCACTGCATTCCCCTGGATCCAGTCCGTATCCAGCCCAGACGGTGGATCGGCACCTAGAGACGACCTCTACAGCCCTGAACATCAGCGGAGACCACATCGACTAGATGAGCCCCAGAGACGGACCATCAATGAGGAACTTATGACCTAGAAGCCGTTAGGGAACCAGATGAGTCCTCTGCGATCTGACTTTGCTGCAACATGGAACTTTTGCCTTATTGGCTCACTATTGTGCTATTTAATACTGTAAAGTTGCTTTGACACAACCTGTTTTGTTAAAAAGCGCAGTATAAATAAGTATAAATAAACGTGAGTGATTGATTGATTGATAATGACATATTATCCTAAAATAGTGTTTCTGTAAGAATTTTTGCCCATTCATTCAGTAGAGCATTTGTGAGGTCAGGCATGGATGCTGGATGAGAAAGCCTGGCTCACAATCTCCATTTTCAGTTCAGAGATGTTGGATGGGGTTGAGGTCAGGGCTCTGTGCGGGGCACTCAAGTTCTTCCGCGCCAGAACAATCCAACCATGTCTTTGCGCGCTGGGAAACAGTAAAAGAAAAGGGCGTCCCCAGACTGTTCCCGCAAAGTTGCAAGCATAGCGATGTCCAAAATGTCTTGGGAAATGTTAACACTTCAGCCTAACTTCTCTGAAAGTAAGAGGCCGACCCCTGAAAAACAGCCCCAAACTTTACAGGCAGCAGAATGCAGTCATGATGGGAACATTCCCCTGGCGTCTGCCGAACCCAGACTCGCCCATCAGACTCGTGTGCTTGGTCGCTCCACTGCTCCAGAATCCGGTATCTGTGTGCTTTGTGATGTGAGGTTTGCATGCAGCTGCTCTCCCATGAAAACCCAATCCAGGAAGCATCGTGCTGCACAGTTTTTGTGCTGATATAAATGCCAGTGAAAGTTTGGAGCTCTTCAACAGATCGTTGGCGATTCTTACGCACCACGTGCCTCAGCACTCACTGACCTTCGGGCTTCTTGCCGCTGTTCCTAAACTCTTTTACTTTCCGACAATACCATTTACAGTTGAGTGCAGAATATTTAGCAGGGATGAAATTTCCTAAACTGACTTATTGCAAAGATGGCATTCTATCCACAGTAGCACGCTTCAATTCACTGAGCTCTTCAGAACACTATTTTTCCACAAACGTTTGTAAATGCAGACTGCATGGCTTACACCTATGGGTCTGAATGAAACACGACAACATCGTGCTAAATATGGATTCACGAGTTCACACTTACATGTAATGAAACAGTAAAGGTTACGCGTATTTGGCGTGCTGTCCGAGGCGAGGGCTCCGAGCTTGGAATTTTGGCCAGTCCAGAGTACCCCCCCTTGGATGGAATGGGTGTAAGTGTGGAGAAGGGGTGGTGGAGGGATGCTGGAAAACTGTCAAGGAACTGAGGTAAGACAGCTGATATTGGATTGATTACTGATTGTGCTCCCTAATTATCTGAACGTGCTCCTCCCGATCTTTGTTAATGAAACATGATAAAGTTCTTGTATTTTTTATGTACAGAAGACAGCGGTGTCAAAACAATCCCTGGTCGCACGGATCTGCAATAACCAAGCCAGGCCAGTAGTTGGCGTTGTGACTTTGTACAGAAACACTCCACGAACATGTATATGCATGAATTCACATTTTTGTTGGGACATCAATGGTATGATTGTCAAAAAGTTGCACTTTGAAACCTGTTTTCAGAAGTTTTCATTTTCAGACCCCTAAAATGCTGTTGTCGTGTGAAAGAATGGCCAAAACACATGAAAAGGTTTTGTTTTTAGTTGAAAGAAGTGTTGTATAAACAACCCCTCAGTCTGGAACTGTCAGTTCCTAAACAAATGTAAAGTATAAAGCAAATGGAGTGCATGCAACACTCAAATCATCTACAAGACAATGTTTGAATGGAGTGTGTATGTAAATAAAGCGGTGCAGTGATGTCATGACAGTTCTCATTTATTCTTATGGGACAGACAGACGAGTGGAAGGTGTAAATCCTCTTAGAGCAGAGGTGTTCAATCCTGCTGGAGGGCTGCAGAGTTTAGCTCTAATCGCAATTAAACGCATCCAAACCAGCTAACGAAAGTCTTCAGCATCACTAGAAATGTCCAGGTGGGTGTAATTGAGGCCGATTGGAGCTAAACTCTGCTGGACGTTGGTCCTCCAGGAGCAGGGTTGGACACGCTGCCTTAGAGATGAGTGGTGGATGGTTAGTTCACCTGGTATTTGCCCAGAACTTCCTTAGTGAAGCCATATCTGCATGAAAAAAAACAAAACAAAAAGATTTTCCATTTTATAATGCACATAAATCCAGCTCTGTCAGATCCGTTCCTATCTGAATTTGCTGCTCACTAACACAAATGTAGGTGATATTATATGTATTATGTTTGATTCATAACATCACCTCAGGTTAACGATGTGGTCCTCGTGGTTTCCTCTGTTCAGATGCACGTCGTGCGGATACAGCAACAGAAAAGCGAACAGAACCAACAGGATCTCTATGGACTCTTTTCCTCTGTCCACGAAATCACCGTTGAAGACGTACGGCGTCTCCGCCGATGGAAAACCGTTCTAGGATTGAACAAAAATCTGTAAGTGGCACATTCAAATGCAAAGAATGGTGGTAGAAAAGAATTTTACTCACTTTGTAAAAGATCAACAGCAGATCCTCAAGATGGCCGTGTAAGTCTCCTGCAAGAATTAAACTGCATTCGTACCCTCAAAAACGGCGCGTTTGGTCGCAAGACGCCATGGGAATGAGTGTGTTACTCACCACAGATGGTGATCTCTTTGTGTTTGCAGGTACACACGTGACTGATGTTGGGCATCAAGCGCAGGAGCGTCCACGTCTTACCCAGCAGCTGCAGCACGTAGCGCGCGTGGAGCTTCTACGGAGAAAGATCTGCGCTTAAACACGCGCACTCCTGCCGCTTGCGCTGACAGACGAGAGAGACTGAGGGCGGCTCATTCGCTGGTTTTGTAATGGTACGTGAAGCCGTTCTGCTGCTTTGATAGAAATGATCGTACCTGTTTGTTTTTGAAGGCGGCCACCAGCTCCGTGACGTTGGAGATGGTCAGCGGGAAGGAGAGATGCGGGCCGGCGTAGACGTCTGGAACCTCAATGTCCTTATAACAGAAGTGTCTCTCCCACTCTGCGTCCTGGAACAGGTCGCTCTCGCCAAACATCTGAGAGACGAGATTCCCTGAGAGAGACGGCCAGTGGGAATCTGTTTAGCGACACTGACACTTTAGTGACATCGTTCGAAGAATTGAGAGTTTCTTACTTTGGCTGTTGGCAGAACTGAAATGATCCATCAGGTAACTGAAGAAATTATACAGCTGCAGGGACACAAACAGTGTGAGCGTGTTTCATGTGTAAGTCTCTGTGACTGTAAGTGTGTGCTTCATTACTGCTGGAAATTGTGTGTATTTGTGGAGAACATCACCTTGATATGATCCTGTTGCCCAGAATACTCAATAGACTGAAAGACGTTCCAGGTGCAGCGGCGTCTCATCTCCAGCCGCGCCACATACTGACGGTACCAGCGCTGGATGAGCAGCGCCGCCCGCATCGCTACACAGACCGACAGCAAGAGAGAGATGGACAGAGAGACAGACAGGGTCGGTCAGGTCAGCGGGAGACGTGAGTGACGGTGATGTTTCTTTAGACTCACAGAAACGTGAAATCTGTCTGACCTGTAGCTGCTGCACGTGAGAGAAAACAACACGAAACACAGAGCGTTTGATGTTCATTCACAGTCACTGACAACAACGAGTCATTTACGGAAAAAAAAGAGTGAAGGAATTACCTGGAACTGAGATGTTCCCTAAAGAGAGACATGACAGAGACACAGAAGGACACAGCAAAGTGAGCTGTATTTCTCTCAGTCATTTGATGGTTGTAGTGTTAAAACCTAAAATCATCTTGTGCCGGTTCACGCACCTCGATCGCATGGTTTCAGTCGCAGTTGGTTTGATTTCGTGACTCCGCATCCCATGTCACGTCAGCCGTTGCACACCTGTGAATTCATTCATGTTTCTGATTCTGATAGTCTGAATTTCACTTTTGAACAATTGTAAATTGTAACGTTTCCCGTGCTCTAGGATTGATTGATTACTAATAAAAATAGAAGTCTCGTTCTCTGTTCCCTAACCTGTCTTGAGTAATTTAGCTCCAATTCTACAAAAGACCTCCAGCCACTGTGCTTCAGAAAACAGCAACAGAACACCACACTCACCCAGTGAGGGTTTGTCAAACTCCCTCCATGTCGGCAGAGCCCGTGAAGCCACCGGCAGCACAAAGTGTGACAAACTTCACTCTCGATGAACCTGGAACACCTGCGCAGAGAGAGACAGATGGTGAGATGGAGCTCATCCGCGTGACCGCTTCATCAAAACAACACGCTGCGGCTGGATTAGGGTTAATACCGTGGCTCGGCTCCAACCCAGAATAGACGGATAAAGAGCTGCTAAAGGCCGCCGGGCTCCGTGTGCTTGAGCCTGTCAGAGCTGACGTCTACCTGACAGAACGCAGCCACGGAAAATGAAGCATGAACTTATCTTTAAATGTTTGTCATTGGAACAAAAAGACCAGTTCTCCCCATTCATCACTGCTGTATTTCATAGGCCTTAGTATAAAACAACGGAATTCAATCAGATTTGATCTATTCGGAGTTACCTATTCAAATCATGAGTGTATAAGTGTACTGTGATGGGACTGAAATAATGTAGCACACGTTCAGAATTGGCGAAAAAAGCGTGTATGTGAATACGGTCAGGCTTACGCCAGAAACGAATGAAACCATGTAAGACGTTGTCCTCCAACGGCACCGATTTCTCAGAACGACAGATAAACGGTTGTTTGTTTCTTTAGATTGCCGTTCACACGCAGGTGTTGGAATTCCTCCTGACGCAAGGGAGTTACAGCGCGATGAAATCAAGGACAAACACAGCCAGTCGTGCTTTGATTCGGTTCATCTGAGGTCAGAAGAGAAAGATGCTACAGCAGTGTCCGGCTTTGTATTTCTCTTGAGAAATGACCTGCGGAGTCAAAGAAATATCAGAAAGGATGGTTCTCATGTTCATCCCTGACCCTGTAAACACAGACTGATTAGTGATCAGTAACCAGGTTTTAACCCCAGTCCTGAACATGTGCACACAGTTCTGCAAGGCCTTACTAACCCGCTACAGTATTTTAGGCCCGTCGCGATGAATCCACCTGAAATTCATATCGGCTGATAGTCTGATGAATGGCACATTTGAATATTTGATTTTCAAACTAACCTTACGAAAAAGGCGTTTACTCAAGTGTGCTATTAGTATGCTTCTTTTAAACTAAAAATAGGAAAGTATACTTTTAGGCTACATTTTATGTACTTCTCAGAAATATACTTAAAATGACATTGAAGTATACTTCACTTATACTTACAAGAAGTCTAGAGCAATATTGTTCTCAAAGAATACATGTTTTTATTGTTATGGTGGTAGTTGGCGCTATTACACATCTCCTGTACAGAATTTCCAAAACACAAGCGAAGAAGAAACCGAACCAACAGATGCTTCCACACATTTTTCATAAGTCATCAGTCATAAAACGGCATCAGAGCTGTAACATTACGGAATAAAATGTGACTCATGAAGAGGAAATATTTGGGGTGTTGATCAACAATTTGGGGTGTTTGATTATCACTCTGAATCCAATTCATAGTCTCTTTTCTTCTTTTTGTTTGAAATGTTTACTTTTTTTTTTTAAATTATTTATGAAGCATACTCACGTTCAAGTGTTAATAAAAAGAATGCATGCAGCTAGAATAAAAAAGTTTTTGTTCACAAAACCGATCTTTCTTTTGATGTTTTGCATGTTCGGATATTCATAATACAAAATATATATGAATTAATACCTAAGAGTAGTACATAGTAGTATACTACTATGAAGAAAACTTACGGGTATACTTGCACTATAAAGTAGAGTATACTTCAAAGTGTACTAAAAATGCTACAAAAATTTAATTAGTAAACTATCAGTATAAGTTGACTTTTAGTATAGTTGCAATACAAGCTAAAACATAGATGAAAACTAGTTTTGTCCTCAAAGTTTACTACTGTTATACTTAAATGTATACTTTTATATACTAGAAAGTGGGCCAATTTAGTCCCAAAGAGTATTGAAATAGTACACTTACAAGTATACTGCTAATACACTGACATTTGTAAACTTACTACATATAGGTATACTTAATAAACGTATACGTATACTTAACAATATACTTGAACTTTACTTAAGTATACATAATCAAATACACTTATTTTTGGTAAGGGTATTCTTGCGTGACACGCTCGAGAGTGTTCAATCTGTCAACCGTCGACGTGTCCTGGGAATGAAGCGTGTTCACGTACCGCACAGACGCAGGCCCGTTTCACGAATGGCTTCTTTATTTGTGCCGCATTGCTGTTCTTTCTGATCTTTTCATATTTTCCATCTGTCGTCCCGCAGGTTCGTGCTTATCGTCTTTGCTAGTCTGTAACCGTACGATAGTGTTTTTCTCAATTCCACCTTTATTCTCCACCTTCTTTCCAACACCATCCGTTTGCTCGACATGTAAACAGTGTAAAATATTCCAAGGCCAAGTTCGGCCCGAGCAGATAAATCCCTGCTTTCCCAGGCCGCTACAAACAACATTCATTCAATCGTCTCCAGTGGCAGCGAGAGTCCAGAGAGCGGCCACCACAAGACACGAGCGTTGACCTGTAGTCCGCAGTCATGCGTCTGGCATTGTGCGTCGTAGTCGTGCTGTTCGGGTTTCCACTCGGGAAGATGTTTGTTCTCCATCCTTCACCTGAGGCATCTGCTGCGAAAGCCAACAGGTAAGAGCTGACGTTCGACGTCACGACGAACGGATCAAAGAAGAACATGTTTTCATGTAACTGTCCTTCTCATCTCCGCTTTTGTTCAGGAGCAGGTTCTGGGGAGAGTTTCATGCATTTCACCGTGAACCATCTATGAATCCAGATGAACCTGAAGTTTTAGTTTCGGTAGAAGTTCAGGCTGATTCATTACAGTAGGGTGCTGTTCTTCCATTAGAGGCCATCACATTGACCAAAAGAGAATTACTGGTTATTTTGGGAAAACGTTTCTTGCTCTGGATTCTACTGTGGTGTTTTGTTGTGTACTTGGGTTGACTGCAAAAACACATGTAAAGTTCTAGAGATATAAATGAGGGCATCTCCCTTCTTCTCCGGTGTCCTGTTACAGGGTCAAACGCTGAGCCTTCACAAACACGCCGAAGCTCCGGCAGCACACGGCTGCGCTCCAGAACATTTGGCTGTGATCTGACAGCCACACACACGCACATGTTGTATTTCCACGTTTTATGGGGACATTCCATTGCATGATTTATAAGCCTGTTTCCTCACGGGCTCTGCAAAGGTGTGATTGACGCTATGGGTTTGCAATGATATGTGTTGTTTTCTTTTATTTCAGATGCAGGGGAGAACTGGAAATCAGGAAAATCCTTCTGGAATCTCTAAACCTCCAGCAGGAGCCTCGTGTGTATGTGTCAAAGATGAATCGTCTGCGTGACCAGTGGAAAGCCGCTTCCGAAAGCAGGCTCCCATCCACACCAGGTACCCCAGAGATCCAGCTCACTTAAAGACCGGCTCAGCCCGGTTTGTGCTAAATCTGATCTCTTGTCTGTTTAGCAGGTAACTCTACATTTCCTGAAGACTCTGGAAACTCGACGTGCTGCAAACGTTCCTGTCACATCTTCATTAAAGGTGAGCCTTCAGATGCATCCTGCTGTGACTGCTTTGGTTGTTAAAACCAGCATAAACGAAAAGCCGTTCAACTACGATAAATACGCGCATGGCGTGTGAATACTTCACACTTGGTGCCATTTCTTTCCGTTCGATTTTGGGGTAAAATGTGACCTGGGCAGCCGTGGTGAGATTCGGCTCATCGTGCTTGTGTCTTCTTTCGTGTGAATGTCAGATCTGGGCTGGGACCGCTGGGTGGTTTATCCGGAGAACATCACCTTCGTCCAGTGCCGATCCTGCGGCGCCAATCCCTGCTCTGAGAGCGCAGGCGAGGCCGCCCAGGTAAATGTCCTCTACGTCATGTTTGGCTGTCTTATTTAATGTTAAGAAACGCTTTACACAAACATTTTTCTCACATCTGTTCTCTGGGCTCAGGCGTGATCTTAATTAAATCTTCCCACAGCGCTGTAAGCCGACCGCTCACGACATCCTCCCGTTCGTCTACGTGGACGAATGGAGCAGTTTGGTTCTGTCCTCGGTGAGTCTCATCCGCGAGTGCGGCTGCGACCCTGGAGAGAAAACGCAGGACCCCGAGGTCATGACGCCGTCCTAGAAAGCCTTCCTGACACATAGACCGTCGGCACAGAAACACAGTAGAGAAGCTCGGCTTTTTGGATTCTTAGGTTTATAGCTTAGCAAAATTATTTAGCGTCTTTTGACTTGTGCTGCTGTTGAGAGGCCGGACTCTAGTGGCCTTCAAGAGTGGAATCACATAAAGTTCTCAGAAGAGACAAAGTTCTCAATCTAAGCCTGTTATTTGAGTTTCGTAGAAAAGCACAATGGATCTTCTGTTACAAATCAATTCAAGGCCAAATCTGTGTTGAGCTTCAGGCTTTTATGGGGCTGCAGTTGCAGTCTGGCCTGATTTCAGTGGCCTGAAAACATGCTGTCGAGCAGCTCTGCCAAAACCTTTTCCTGTGTGAATCTGAGGGTATGTCCAGAATTAAACAACATTCTTCTGTCAGTTATTTCTCTAATGTGGCATCGGGCACGATCATTGGCGTTAACGTGCCTCTGCGTGTCAGGAAACGCCCAGTCTTCTAGAAAAGAATTGAATAGTTCGATTCATTCCAGCATGAACATTTCAGCTGCGCGTTTGCACAAACCAACTGGCCATAAATCAACATCATTTCAAATTCAATGAGTTTTCAATTAATGTTTCATAATTTAATTTCTGTGTTGTTCACACCATTGTAAGAGAAAATATCAAAGCCATTGAATGTAACTGAGGAAGGACAAACTAACGCTTTCACATGCATGTTTACCTAGTATTTAACAAGATTTACACACTTTACATCAAATGTATCAGCAAAATGTTTTATTAAAGAAAGCTTTCATGGCATAAAGATGTGATGTCCTTGTTTTACTTTATAAAAGAAGCATTCCGCATTTATTTCTCTTTTGTCGTGTGTATTTGTGCGTGTTATTTCTGGCAGCTTCTGTGAGTAACAAAACAAATGTTGACAAGATTTATCAGAATGAACCCATATGAACTTCTTTTCTGCTCAGTTTTCAGTGGTTAGTAATGACTGCAGCCTCAAGATCCTTGCAATGCATTCTTGAAATGACGTTTTATTTTGGGAGTTTATTGGCAAGCACTGTTTAAAAATGTGTGTGTGTGTGTCTGTTGCGCACTCAGTAAAAGAGTCCAGAGCCTCGACAGCTCTCTGTTCCTCTGCGTCTGGCTTTGACCCCTCGTACAGATGGACTCCACAGACCTGCGGGGCGTCTGACCTCGAACATTAAAGAGAGAAGACAAGCAAACAAACGCAGGAACGCTCTGCAGCGGACGACTCGTCCTGTCCTGAAACGCCATGGCGTGTGTGGGATCTTCCTGGCTGCGCTGGGGAACGCTGCTCTCTGTCATGTTCTGTCTGTTCGCTCAGGAGTGTTTGGACAAGGACGCGATTGTTACTGAAATGTCCAAGGACGCTGAGATGCCATCTGAGTGTGTGTTAGCCTGCACGGCGCTCTCTTACAGGCAGGTTGCGGACAGACAGCAAAAACTCACGGTCCGCTTCAAAGACTCGCAGCCCGGTGAGAACCGTTTCCTTTCTAATGCGTGTTAAATGTCTTAAACAATCGGTTTGAAACGAATGAGGCTCTTTTTCAGGGTCTGTCGTCTTGTCAGAATGTAAACAAAAAGCACCAAAATCCAAAAAGACAAACGCTACAGAAGAGTGCCAAAATCCTGCACGGTTTATACAATAGATGCAAGTGATATGGTATTTTAGTTCACGATAATCATAATATCAACAAGTGTTACTGATGCAATCATCAATCAACGAGTGTCACACACACATAAATGGACGAGCCACGTTCATTTATTCACGCTCATTTCTCTGTTGACTCTCCGCAGGCGAGTCGGGCGACTTCTGCTGGTTTATTCACAGGAGGTGCAGCACATGGGATGACGTTTTTGTTTTACTGTCAGTCAACGAATCCGTTCCGAACGGAGAATCGATTGGACTTCAAACCAACTCCCCGACCCACCTGAACCCCGTTCAGGCCCACGACTCACCGTCCGTCATCCCCGACGCCTGCGGCCTTCGCTTCGACGTCACGCCACACCTGAGACACCTGCCGCAACACGCTCTCTGCGTCAGACTGAAAGGCATCGTGGGAAACCACTTAGAGTGTCCACCGTTTCTGGTCATCATAAGGAAAAACCAGTGAGAGTTTGACTGATTCCTGGATGAATCTATAAACATTAGGAGACGCAATGGCAAAGACGTAGACTGTTAGAGGCATTTAGGATGTTGCATTTCCATTGTAACTCATTTGGACTGAACTGAATGAATGAATGAATGAATGAATGTTTCAGCAATATGTGAATGATCTGTGTTTTCAGATAAACTAAATTTCCAGCTTTAAATTTGAAATACACATTTTATTTGCTTTTATAGCTGTTCTGTTTGTTAAGCGTTTTATATTTAGTAAATTAATAAAAGTAGACTAGACCTGGTTGTAAAGTAGACTAGAACGTACTTCACAACCACATTTATTTACCAGCCTATATATATATAGGGGAGAGTGAAGGGCTGTTGCAACATGGTTTATTTCTTCAAGCAAGAATAAGCTACCGTGATGAGATTCATACTGCATGTGCTCTACTAGCCCCTCATCCTTCCTGGATTTCATGATAAAAGAAGTCTTTTTTTAAAGATCAGATTTTTGGTCATAGTATCTAAGTTGTTTGTGTGATGCACTGTAAAAAACGCAACAATTTAAACCGTGTTTTCTGAGCTTCTAATAGGCGTAGCTAGCGTGTGTCATTGATATTGTGTCAAGCTAATATACGAAGTTTTATCATGGCTTACATGCTGTCCCTTACCACAACATTGATTTAAAAGCTTGCCGTAACATTACATGATTGTAATTTTATGAATTAATAAAGAACCCCTTTTAATAGTTAGGTATCTCTCTCTCTTTTTTTTTTTAAGTTAAAAATCTACTTGTTACGTTAGAATGTTTTTCCATTTTAGCTATTCTTTGTTTTTATACAGCCAATTTGCCTTACTGAAGACACTGCCTATCAGTGTTGGGGAGTAACTAGTTACATGTAACGGAATTACGTAATTTAATTACAAAATAAATGTAATTGTAATTAGTTACAGTTACTGAGAAAAAAAATGTGTAATTAAATTATAGTTACTTTTGAAAAATGCCAGTGATTACAAAGGGGATTACATCTGATTTTTTTTACACACCCACCCCCAAATAAAGATTTAACTGACTTCTTTCATAAATTGCATTGACTGCTCTGAGACACCACTGTTTCAGAAGTTTAGGACACAGAATAGGACACATGCTTATTGGATTTATGCATAAACTTTATTTTTTAAGATTAATTGTTTTTTTTCCAAGGCAGTGTTAGATGCCAGTGTTTCCTGTCATAGCTATGCAAACATTTGATTTCAAACCCAATATCATAGCTATTAAACTATTTCTTGTTATGATTTCAGATCTTTATTTAACCTCAAAATGGTCTCGAAGTAAATAAGAGGTGTTAAGTCTGAATTCGTATTGGCTGTGCTTTAAATTAAAGTATTACATACTCCTAAAAATGAAGGTGCTTCACGATGCCATAGAAGAACCTTTTTGTCTAAATGGTTCTATAAAGAACCTTTAACATCTGAAGAACCTTTCTGTTTCAGAAAAGGTTCTTTGTGGCAAAAGAAGGTTTTCAAGATTATAAAAAGTTAAGAAAGAAATGGTTCTAAAGCACCTTTATTTTTAAGAGTGCACGGCTCTGTGGAATGCTTGATACAATAACCATATGGAATGCCTACAATAACCATACAGACCTGCAAGAATACACAGAAACAGTGACTGCTTACATCAAAAAGTGCATAGATGATGTGACAGTCACCAAAACCATCACCACACGTGCAAACCAGAAGCCATGGATGACAGCAGAGGTTCATGGGCTGCTAAAAATCCGAGATGAGGCATTCAGATCAGGAGATAAGGCAGCTCTCAAAACAGCAAGAGCCAATCTGTCTCATGGCATCAAGAAGGCAAAACATCAATATGCTCAGAAAATCAACAATAACTTCAGCGACAGTAAAGACGCTCGGTCCCTGTGGCAAGCCATTCAGACCATCACTGACTACAAGCCCCTGCCACAGGCCAGTGATGATGACACATCCCTGCCAGATGCACTCAACCACTTCTACTCACGATTTGAGACACAGAACGACACTCCTGCACAGAAACTCCACACATCTCCAAACGACCAGGTACTCTGTCTTTCTCCAGCCGACGTAAGGAAGACCCTATCCAGGATAAACCCACGAAAGGCTGCGGGCCCTGACAACATACCTGGCCGTGTACTAAGAGACTGTGCTGCACAGCTGACGGATGTCCTAACAGACATCTTCAACACCTCACTGAGCCAGGCAGTCGTCCCCACGTGTCTCAAATCCACCTCGATAATTCCAGTTCCAAAGAAGTCACCTGTGTCCTGTCTGAATGACTATCGTCCCATAGCACTGACCCCAATCATGATGAAGTGCTTTGAGAGGTTAGTCATGCATCACATCAAGTCCAGTCTCCCAAACACGCTGGACCCATTCCAGTTTGCATACCGTCCAAACCGCTCCACGGACGATGCAATATCCAGCACTCTCCACCTAGCTCTCTCTCACCTGGAACAGAAAGACTCTTATGTTAGAATGCTGTTCATTGACTTCAGCTCAGCATTCAACACAATAATCCCACTGCAGCTCATTCACAAACTAAACCTGCTGGGCCTAAACACCTCTCTTTGTAATTGGATCCTGGACTTCTTAACTGGTAGACCCCAGTCAGACCGTGTCGGCCGCAACACCTCCAGCACTACCACACTGAGCACAGGTGCCCCACAGGGCTGTGTTCTCAGCCCGCTGCTCTTCACGCTGCTGACCCACGACTGCACTGCCAAGTTCAGCTCCAACCACATCATCAAGTTCGCTGATGACACGACTGTGGTAGGTCTCATTAGCAACAATGATGAAACACACTACAGAGAGGAAGTAGCTCAGCTGGCTAAATGGTGTGGCGCTAACAACCTGTCCCTCAATGTTGGTAAGACAAAAGAGGTTGTGATGGACTTCAGAAGAAACTCTGTTGACCACCCCCCACTGACCATCGACAGCTCGACTGTGGAGAGAGTCAGCAGCACTAAATTCCTGGGGGTGCACATTACAGAGGATCTTACCTGGACCACCAACGTCACGTCGCTCAACAAGAAGGGCCAACAGCGCCTCCACTTTCTCCGCCGGCTGAAAAGGGCAAGTCTCCCTCCACCCATCCTCACCACCTTCTACAGGGGCACCATTGAAAGTGTGCTGACCAGCTGCATCACTGTCTGGTACAGGAACTGCAGTGCTGCTGACCGCAAGACCCTACAGCGGACAGTGAACACAGCTGCAAAGATCATCGGTGCCCCTCTCCCCTCCATCCTGGACATTTTCTTTGCACGATGCTCCAGCAAGGCCTCCAGCATCGTGAAGGATCCCACCCATCCCTCCCACAATCTCTTCCAGCTCCTGCCATCAGGTAGAAGGTTAGTATCAAAGCTCGCTCTGTCAGATTCCTCAACAGCTTTTTCCCCCAGGCTGTGAGAGTCCTTAACTCCAATCTCCCTGTAACCCTCTGAAACCATGAAAACCTCAGCCTCCTCCCCCCAACCCTTTAAAACTGCTGAAAATCTTTCAATTGCAATTCTGAGTGTGTTACACACAGGTGAGTGGGCTATACAAACCACCTGTAGTGACACACTTACGTACATTAGACACTTTCTATAAACACTTGCTGTTACAAAGACTCAATCGGATTATATATGTTTAATCAGCACTATGTGCTGCTTCCCCCAAAATCTCTCTTCTGCACAATTTTATGCACAAAATATCTCTTTTGCACAATTTCATGTACAAATGTCTCTTTTGTAAAACGTCATGTACAGTACTTATGTAAAGTTTTTGTTGTCTCAGTTTTGTATGTGTAGTCAACTATTTATTATAGTTATAGTATTTATAGTATATGTATAGTCAAATGGTTAACCGTTGTATAAGTCTGTACCTGTTTTTCTTATTTGTGTACTGTTGTATGTTTATATTATGCTTAACTAGCATGTAGCACCGTGGTCCTGTGAGACACGACATCTCGTTCTACTGTATGTCCACACATGTAGCAGAATGACAATAAAGCTCGACTTGACTTGACTTGACTTGATTCTGATTTGTCAGTCATGGAATTCCAAGGTGTGTTATTCCCTGATAACAACTGGTAAAATCTAGTAACACAGACTCTTCTGGGCAACTTAAGTATTTAAGTATTAATAGTTTTTCTTGGCATTTGGTTAGCTAATAAAATATTAAAGCTCACTTCAATATTATGTGTACAATTTCTTAATTCTGTCATCCTGGTATTGTGGACTCACTCTATTGTTTCATACAAACGCAGCTGCTGCCATTTTTTTGTACACTGTAATGGATTACAAGATAACTAACAAACTAGTACTACTACTTAATTATTTATGTGGTGAAATGTTGTGTAATAAAAGTGGCATAACTGCACTGTATCCCTAAAATGTCTGTCTAGTTTGAACTTGCCGTTTGCTAGTAACTGATTTCTTTGTGGAAGCTTTGCGTTCAAATATTTCAACTCAGATCAGTGTTTTGTGTCTAATTATTTTGACATGAAACACATAAATAATCTATCAAGCAGCTGTGTAATAAGTGGGATAATGTACATCCAGCCAGTTGTTATCGCAAAATAAAGATGTATATTATCCCTTACTTAATATAATCTTAATTCAAGTGATAAAGGATTTTGAGAGTCTGACAGTGATCAGTGTTGAGTGCTACTGTAAGGTTAACTCTGCCTGGTTTAAATGTTTCAAAATGATAAACAGTTGAAAATATTAGAAATTTTGAAAAGTAATCAAAAAGTAATCAAAAGTAATAAGTTACTTTAATAAAGTAATTGAAAAGTTACACTACTTATTACATTTTAAATCAAGTAACTTGTAATTTGTAACCTATTACATTTCCAAAGTAACCTTCACAACACTGCTGCCTATGCACAAATAAAACAAAGAAATTGCAAAATGATATTAAAAAATGATTTAATTACATTTTAATAAATGTTGCAGCTGTCTTCTGTTGCGGGGTCAGTTGCAGCATTTCACTTTATCTATCATCACTTTATCATTTCACTTTAAGTGCAGATGGTACGTATATCATCATATGTACACATGTTACAGCAGTGTGGGTGAGTAGCTGACAGATGTGGCTTTATTGTATTAAAATTGTGTCTTTCTAATACAAACAGTCTGAGAAACTAAAGGAAATGCAAAAAGTGTTGCAAACGTCCCCATGCGCCCCTGTGTATTTGGTTCATAAAATTCTGAAAGCTAATCTCTGTGTCCACTGTGATTTCATATGATATTTGGATTTTAAATCTAAATCATTGAAGTAGATTTTGAACCTGTCAGTGATGGGATTGCAACAGTTATAGAGAACAAAAATGTCTCTCTCACGCACTCACACATATCACATTTGTTTGGTCAAACAGTACAAACAGAGTTGAGCGCATCATCATCATCATCATCATCATCACTCAAATACTCAGTAAGTACAGTAAGTTTATTCAGTCAGTTTTATGCTTGATGTTCAGAACGGCACAACTGTGAGCAACACAGTAGTAAGTGATTTCGTAAGTTTGTCTGTACACTTATAACTGAGCTGTAGAGTTCAGTCGTCTTCTGTCAGCTTCAGCCCACTGATACAGGACACAACATGGAATCGAATGTGTGACGCTGTTAGTGTTGCGCGCCCCCTCTGGCGGAAGTCGGAATAGCAGAAGTCGGGTGGGATGGTAGTAAACTGCCCCGAATGCAGCCTCTGTCTTTCGGAGTCTCATTAACAGTGTAATTCGAGCTACATTATCTTGGTCAGTTAGTCTGGACTGTTCAGTCAACGCAGACTAGTACTGCTTAAGCTGAATTACATGACAGTTAATAACACAAATTATTTTACAGCAAGTGAAAAGTGCAATTAAAAATGACAGTCAAACTTAGTCGAAGAAACCGCTTAATTTTATGCTATATTTGACCTCAATTTATTTTATTTAATCGTGCATCTGAAAGCGATTACTGTCAGTGTCTGTATTTTTACATATATAAGTCAGTGCCACTGTATTACTATTTACTGAAAATCAGTATCAGGGCGCTTCTGTCATGTTGTGATATTGTTGGCGTGCGCGCTCGTGCAGTAACATGCCCATAAAAGGAGTGGTAAGCCGGAACCATTTAATACTGCACGGGGGTGTGCACTGCACTTCGTGATATTGCGGGCGAATAATGTTACGAATTCACGTTTAACTATTAAAATGTGAACAAAACGAGTCTGCTGTTTAACATACAGTTCAATCGTGTCTGTCTGACACACTAATCTGAAGCATCTTGAATCAGCTGATTCCGCCCCCGTGAGTGGACGCGTCCGCGGAGCTCCATTCTGCTGGAGAGTTCACTTCAGTCAAACTGCGATTTCTGAAAATCAGCGTTGATTTCTAGATTTGATGAAATGGGATAAATCAGCAGATCGCGTCGTCATGAGCGACCGAAAAACGACGCCTCACAGCGGACAGTACAAACCGAGAATGAGCGGGGGGAGCAGGTGAGAAAACTCTGGAAAAACGAACGAGGAAATAAAACACAAGTAAACACTTGCGTTTCCACAAAGTCTACAAACACACACCAAATCCACACCGACACACGAGAAACTGACAAATGTGAACTTAACACGAGCTGTAAGGGTTAGACTCGAACTGCCTGAAGAATAAATGACTTCTGAATACATGAATGAACATAAACGAAGTAAATACGAAGTGACATCACGTGTAAATATGACGCATAAACGCTCGTATGTGCTCGAATCACCTACTGATCGAAACGATCTGACTTAATCTCTTCAAAAGAATGAATGATTGCTGTCCAGTTAATTTTCAGTGAGTTGTTGATTTGTGTGTGCATGTTCTTTTGTTTCTGTTGTGTAATGAGTGTGTTGTAAGATCAATGTGAGCGTGAGTGTTTCAGTTACTTTTAGGCCGGAACAAAAACACATTCATTCATCTGAATCAACAGAAAACAGAAAACACACGTCTAACATGCGTCCAGATACTGCAGGTGTGTGTGTGTACTTGTTTTTGCTACATTGTGGGGACCAAATGTCCCCACAAGGATAGTAAAACCTGCTGTCCCCACAATGTTAAAAAATTATTAAAAATAGTAAATGGTGTTTATCTGAAAGTGTAACGATGCAAACATGTTTTCTGTGAGGGCTAGGTTTAGGGTTAGGGTTGGGTTAGGGGATAGACAATATCGTTTGGTCAGTATAAAATCTATAGAAGTCTATGGAAAGTCCCCACAATTCACAAAAACAAACGTGTGTGTGTGTGTGTGTGAGATGACCTTCAGTGAGCCGATAATCTCATTAAGAGTGCTGTGGTCACACATCAACACAAACACACGTGTGTCTGTTTACACTGCACGATTCTGTATCAGTGTGTTTCTCTGCTTTATGTTATTATGTGAGAGCCAGGAAGTCAAGAAGAGGAAGAACGTGTCAGTATGGGCTGGAAGGTTAGGTGGAATATAGTTGTTTATGCAAAGCTGCAACTTGAACATTAATACAGAGATCAGATTCAGGTGTGACTCCTCTACTCAGAATTCAGAATTTGAAATATTTATTTTTGTATATATATTTTTTCTGGTTTTGAATACCATTTTTTTTTCCGATTTTCAGCATGAATGACCGATGCTAATTGTACTGTTATATGACAGATGTGATGAGCAGGTCTCCGATCTGCGTAAGTGTGTGTGAGGGAGAGACTTAATGAAGAGCAGATGTTCCTTACACACTTTTCCCTCAGGACACACACCTGAGACACACGCAGAACACACCCTTCAGAACATACAAGCCTCTTTGTGCTTTTATTTCTCCTCATCATGAACACACACACAGATCAGATGTGGCATGCGTGTGTAAATGTTGAGAAATAGGAACAAGTTTGTATTTTAAGTTTGTATTTATGTTTGTACTCTGACTAACATCAGTGTGTGTTTTCATGCAGTGTGCAGATGGAGGATCGCAACATGTTGCGGCGGATGGAGAAGGAGAGAAGGAGTCAGGAGGTGCAGCAGGAGGAGACGCAGTATGACAGAATTGCTCCTCTCTTCAACAAGCCGTATAAGGTGATGCATCTAATGACGTGTGTGTGTGTGTGAAATGTGTTTCTGGAGTGTTTCTGCTCTGTGTTTGTGTCTCTTCATGTGGAAACATTTGGAGAGTTTCAATACTTGATTCATTTCTCAGTTTCTGACCTGAAATCCTGCTGATCATCATGTGAAGATGTGAAACTCAGAGTGTGTTTGTGTTTGTTGTGAATGTTTAGATGCGTGCGTGTTTGACAGTCTCTATGTGAGCTCAAACTCTCACATAAACTAGTGTACAAGCTAGGTTTGATTCAGTATGATGAGCACTTCTTTATTTGTGATCTTTTCTACTCTGAACACGTCCAGCGTGACGGCGTGAGCCGCTAACCCTCAGTGTGAGTGCTGCTGTATAACAGAGCCACTAATTCCTTTGTCTGATTTACTTTGCAGAGAATCAAAGACGATGAGCTGTCGAGTCGCATCCAGAGGATGCTGGGTAATTATGAGGATGGATATGAGGGACCCGAGGAAGTTTGCCCTGTGCTCCCTCACGGCCGTTCCTCGCAATTCCCTCACGTGGACGGATCGAAGGCGTCTCTCCGTGAGCAGTCGGGACGTACGGATCGCTCCAAACCCGCTCCGGACCGCGTGTCCGTATCCGGCCCTCCTTCGGGTGAGAGCTGGGACAGTTTACCGGCCCTGTCTCCTCCGGTGGAGCCGCTGTCTCCTCTACAGTCTAGTGACTCGGACGGCGGCCCGTCTCCAGAGCGCAGCAGCTTGAGCCGCAGGCCAGACGCGCCTCCGCCGACTCTCACACTCCCGCTGAATTTGTACGGTAAGCTGGCCAACGCCAAGAAACCCACAGCGTACGTCAGGCCGATGGACGGTCCGGTGGTCAGCGATTCTCCTGAACTGAAAGCCTCACCGGAGTCTTACGAGCACTTTCAGGACCTGAAGGATAGCGGAAAACCAAACCTTGCTCCTCTGCAGGCTGCTGATGTGAGTACCTGCAAACATTACAGCGAGAGCGAAACTAATCCTGCGTGTTTCCGAGTGTTTTGTCGTCCAAATGTTAAACAAGGCCACATCTCTCTCTTTCTCTCTGTCCGTCTGCAGATTGTGTCTGGTGAACGTGTGGAGGACATTCTGCAGGTCAGTAGAGTTTGGGACAGTCTCGTTTGATAAGAACGCTGCAGGACTTCAGTGTCTCTCTCACACACAGGAAATGACCTCATGGCCTCCACTGCTGACGACCATTTGCACGCCAACCACAACCGAGCCACCTAAGTTCCAGTCCACTAACGAGGTTAGATCAGAATAAATGATTTCATTTTTTTTTCTCACTGAAACACTACCATTTGAACTCATTCTTGAGCTCATTCTTTTGTGAACATTCGTTCTTGTAATTGCTTTGACAGGGGACACATGGCTGCCCGACTCTCAGTAAGTGAGTGTGTGTGTGTGTGTGTGTGTGTGTGTGTGTGTGTGTGTGTGTGTGTATTGTGGAAGTCTGTTTGTGTGCCTTTAACTTGTGATGTTCTTCACTAGAAGCTCATGAATCATCAGACAAAGTTCAGCTGAAATCTCAGTGAGTATCAGATCAGATCTTTGTCTCTAGTTCACATGAAGGTGCTACAAAAAATGTGAATATGAAGATTTCTCCCCTCTCTCACACTACCGTTTTAACTCTACTCGTTGTGTGTGTGTGTGTGTGTGTGTGTGTGTGTGTGTATAGAGGAGGATCCAGCAGCTCCAGTGACTCTGACAGCAGTTCAGACACTGACAATGGAAAGAGCAACAGCCCAGATGAATCAGCAGCTCCTGAGACATTGCATGTGCAGGTACACACAACACACACACACACAGGTACACACACATTTTTGTGAATGTAAACGAGAAACGGGAGTGTCTTGCGTAAAACGCATTCCAGAGTGTTATACTGTATTGTCATGAGGAGAAGACAGCATCCTCACCTGTGTGTGTGTTTGTGTATGTGTTTAGCCACAGAAAGAGAGTGACTGGCAGTTGGGAAGATGGTTAGAAAGGAGGGGGAACCAGCACCAGCAGAACCCTAGGAGCCCATGTGATGTCATCAGGCCCAACTCCCATGATTCCTCTGAAAGGACAGAGGCTGCCGGTACACAAACTTACTATAGTATCCCAACTGATGGCGGCAAAGCGTCCGATCACAGGAGCACAAACACGTGTGAGAATCCGCTGTTAGAAGGCACAGGTGTGGAGATTTCCCAGCATGTTGAAAAAGCGTCCACACACAGACCGAAACACAAGAGAAAGAAAGCAGCACATCATACACAGCAGAAGAGGACGACAACAGACAACAACGTCAAGAAACAAACAGACAGGAAAAAAACGTATCAGCCGCTGTTGGTGAAAATAGAGCTGAACCTGCTCTCCAGAATCCCACGGGAGCCCAGATCAGCTCCGTCTCACGCAGGGAACAGCAGCGCGTCGGGACACAAGAGACCGGTGAGCACAGCTAAACCGACCTGCGCTAAATCTTCCTAAGGAATAGAGAGAAGTCTTAAGCCAAGAGTAAGGGCGGGGTTGACCTCATTGCTATAGATGATGTCAGCATACTTAACTATGCACACTGTGATTGGCTGATAGGGGACAGGTCTCTGTCAGAGATTTATTCATAGAAATATTGTAGAGTGTGATATTATGTTGCCATATTCAAATAAAGATTTTAAAATGCAGGCGAACATATACTTAAACAAGTTCAGCGAATTGTCAGCCTCTTACATGTGTGCTGCTTGTAAACAATTACTGAATATGCAAGTGTATAAACAGCCTTTTAATTAACAGAGTAGAATTACTGATGGTAAGACACGTCAACGTAAAAGAAAACCAAACTGAACGCAAGGACGGCTGTTACTTCTTGTCCAAATGGTTAACGACAGCAAGGATATAATCAAAGGAAAATCTGGAGTTGGGACGATCTTCCAAACCAATAGCGAAACCTTTTTAAAAGCTCATTATTGTCAAATGTTTCTAAAATGTTTATGTTCCGAGGCAGATTGCCAGCAACTGCTATTTTAGGATAGTTTGTGGCCTGGTCATAGTGATATAGGAGTCCTCTTCACTGCTCCTAATGTTTGACCGATTTAGTTTTGGTGCTAAAACGCTTTGTGAAATACAAAAATTTGCAAAAGTTTGGGAGTCCTAAATTTAGGACTGACACGCCCATTATTTTTAAGATTTTCTCCTAAATCGGCAAGTTCTGAGTTACTTTTAGCTTTAAGATGTTTTGTGAATTTGGACTCTGATGTTCACTTGATTTTTTTTTTGTATGTGACATACATGGGGTTGTGTGTGTTTGCAGGTGGAGAGGGATGAAAAGTCTTCAAAGAAGAAACAGAAACTGGACAAAGAAGGAAAACAGTTTTCCTCCTCCCAGAAGAGCCTTCACCAATCAGAGTGAGTCACAGCCAATCAGAGCCTGACATCTCTCCATGTCTCCAAAATGAATTTAACACAAGATCCCTCAGGATTTTTTTTCCATATAAATAGAAAGTATTACAATATAAATGCTATAATAATAATAATGATGATGATGATGATAGCATGTCTTGGATGATTATTTTGAAACTACAGGTGTATCAACAGTCCTGACAGTCTTCTTTGTTCATTAATACCCTGTTTTAGTGTTTTTCAAACTGCATAAATGTATGGTATGTAAAATGTATTTGTGCATCTTTCTTTACAAAATATCCAGTGTCGTTTATTGTGACCTAATGTAGTGACTTTCAGACAGACATAAATGTGACGTAAGCGTCCAGTTTTTTTTTCCCGACGCTGAATGGAAAGTACCCGAGAGTCTCTGTCTGATCACTCGGTCAGAACGCTCTTCACATGTTTCCATCAGAGCCGACATGAACGGCGACACGACGACGACGAAGAAGAAGAGTAGGAAACACGGGTCAAGTCTTCCTCGGGAGGCGCACAGAGACTCGGGACGCAAGCGCTGCGCGGCCGGGGTTCCTGACGGCCAGCAGAAGAAAGCGGAGACTCGTGGGAAGGTAATGCAGACCATCCTCATTTCTCAGTCCCTGTTGGATTACTGCTCCGATGTAATGAACCATTTTTATTGCACAGAAAACCTGCAAGAGCCACGGGGAGCTCCCGGAGAATCCGCGTCCACCTGCGGCCAAACCACGAGCGCTGCTGCCGCCCGATCGCAGGTGCGTGCCGCTCACGCCAGGTTTATTTGCACGCCGCTTTTCGCAATTCACGTGTTTCACAGCAGCTTTACACAAAATCACACCGTTACGTCTGTAAAGCCTCTGTGATGTGATAAAAGAGTGATGAACTCTTCAACTTAGACATAAATAACAAGTGTCTGTTAGGCCTCGTCACTTACCATTTCCGTGATTGACCTCTGATTCCCAGGAAACTCTCCGTGGAAGATCATCTGAAGGAAGCCAAAAAACTGAA
Organism: Labeo catla; assembly: GCA_012976165.1. Lineage (NCBI taxonomy): Eukaryota > Metazoa > Chordata > Actinopteri > Cypriniformes > Cyprinidae > Labeo > Labeo catla. The sequence goes on along the minus strand of VONZ01001386.1, from coordinate 43,153 downwards.
GCACAAAGCAGACGCTACGGTGCGTAACAAGCCTTTCGTTGACTCTGACGCAGCGCTGTAAGGTGAGCTCTGCACTCAAACTGACGACGATTCTCTGTTCCTCAGCCGGATAAGATGGCTAAAGCGCTCAGCTACCTGGAGGCTGCGCTGTCGTTCGTGGAGAGCGCCGTCGCCATGGAGACGGAGCCGCAGACGCCCAAATCTGCGTACACCATGTTCTCCGAGACGGTGGACCTGATCAGGTGTGAAATCGCTTCTGGTGTTCAGTGTGACCATAGTGATGATGCTTATGACGATGTCTGTTCAGGTTTATTCTCAAACTGAAGAGCTACACGGATCCGTCGGCCGCCGCCCACGAGAGAGACTTCTGCGTCCTGTGGTGAGAACCGACACGCCAGAGATTGAGAGCGTGCATCCGTACGCGTGTGACGTGTGTTTGTGTGTCCGTCCCACAGCATGCGATGCCAGTCTCTGCTGCAGATGGCCCTGTTCCGCTACAGAAGAGATTTGGCGCTCAAATACTCGCGGACGCTCACGGATCATTTCAAAGTGTGTGATCGTCAGTGTGTTCTGTGGTTTCAGATGCTTTGGCGTCAGCCTCACGATCTTTGTGTTTGTTTTCAGAATTCGTCGTGGTCTGCGTCTCCCTCCGTGTCCAAGTGAGCGTCCCCTTCGCACCTCATTGATTCAGAACGATGCGCTTTCGTGCTCTTCACTGTCTGCGTTTGTCCCCGCAGGAGCGCCGTCCCGTCTCCCTCCGGCAGCACGCTGGTCATTCCTCAGCCCATCCAGCAGGTGGCGGCGTCGTACGTCAGCATCACGGCGCTCTTTCTGAGCGCTCACGAGACGTGGGAGCAGGCGGACGAGATCGCTCTCAGAGGCAGCGGTAAGACGGGGTCAGAGTTCACAGGAAGCTGAGCCGCATTTGTCTTTAAGACTGTGCTTGTAAAAAAGAAGCTTCTGTCACAAACTGATTTCCTAGTAGGTTCAGGGTTAGTAGTGCCATCAGTTGATTAAAAGATGTCATTATAAGAGCGTTATTAAACTCATTGTTTTGTACTCACTCACTTCATGTCAAGTTAAATCAGTTTTGTTTGCGCAGTCATTTTCTTAATACGTTGTTTCAAAACAACTTTACAGAAAATCAAGATGTTAATATTTGTTAATATTAATTTTTAAATGTTCTCTGGTCACATATAAACCATCAACCAGATGAGATTTGCTAAGTATGATGTGTTATATGATTTTTAAGTGTTTCATGTCTGAGCTGTCAGGTATGTTTTCCACATTTTTCAAATTGATTTTATCAAATAAGTATTAAAATAATTCCTTTATTCACTTCTTGGCTTCAACAGAGCTACATTAGGATTTGGATGCTGCGTTAATTTTTTTTTTTTACGTGTTGAATGACAAATATTAAACGGAGAGATTTAAGATGTTGTTTTTCCCAGCCAATGGTGATCCTGTATATTCATTTAAAAAGTAAATGAGGGGATTGTTTTCAACTTTTTGCTGTTTGATGAATGCAGGTTTGCTGTGGTTTTTGCAGGTTTGCTGCAAGAGTTGGATTCAGCAGTTGGTCCTCTGAGTCTGACGTCCTCCATGAGCGCGTTAGTGCGATACGCCCGTCACGGCCTCCACTGGATCAGACTCGGCGCGCTGAACCCGCGCTGACGCTTTGCACTGCCTTCGGAGCGTCACGAGATCTGTGATTTACACACACACACACACACTTGAGGACGTGAGGATGTGGCAGCTTTTATTTATTTGCACAATGATCTCTTCTACTAACGGCTAATGAAGCGCTTCAGCCACGTGTCATTCTGACACTTCAACATGATGTTCTTCCCTCTGCACTGAACGAACCCGTGTGACGTCCTGCACATGTGACGCTGTGGTTCTGCTGCTGAACTTCCTGCTCATTTCCAACACAACATAACTGTGTCCATGATGAAATCAAAGCCAAGCAGCATCTCGAGCTCATTCATGACTGTGTGTGTGTGTGTGTGTGTGAGTGTGTGTGTGGTTGTGTATTCACTCACACACACACACACACACACAGCACTGTAAGTGCCTTTAGATCTGATCAACTCAAACAAATACTAAATAGAGTGTGTGTGATTAAAATGCAAATCTTTTTCATTTCTAGCTTTTATATGGCCATATGACCTTTGACCCATTGGAGAAACAGTGACTGTCACAGAAACTGACACTGCGGTTGTTTGCATGTGCAGCCTGACCTCTGACCTCTGGAGTTATTCTCACCATCTTTAGTCTTGATGCAGGTTTTATGGGAATATTATTGGCTAAACTTCTTTTTTCTCTTTTTTTTTTTTTTTGAGCAGGGAGGCATTATTGTATTTATTTGCATTAGCAGGTATTTATTATGTCATTTATGACCAAGTGCAGAATTGATTTTCAGAACAGCATTGAGCCTGTCGATTGGTCTGGCTGCTTGTTCCTCCAGATTGCGATGCCTCATTGGTCAAATCCTTTGGCACTTTTTAAATAGAGCACTAAGTATTTCCTGTCTATCAGTATTTCCTTTCTTTCTGAATCTTGGGTCCAGAGCAGCAGATGTTGATTGACAGTCAAATGATGATTTGTTTTACTTTGGAAGATTAAAATACTCAGTTGAAATGGAATATCAATATGAAACTATTTGTATTTATTTTGTATCCCGTGATGTGGGAGTTGGGGTTGGTTTTCTACAACGTTACCAAACTGATAAAGGGCAACAGTATGATTTGATGATTGTTGATTGCCAAATCCTTATTGCATGTGGCTTTGTGCGTCACATTGTTTAAAAGAAAAAAAGGCAAGTGTGTAGTTTTTGTGCCTTGTTCATTTTTTGGGAGACATTAATACTGAGAACCGAGGGTCTGTTTTCTTCGGATCCGTTCGAATATGAATTGAATTAAATCTTTATTATCCTTTGTTGTTTGTTCTCATTTGTTTTTGGCACCTTGCAGATGATACAACGCACATGCAGCTTTTCAGCATTTCTATACCAGATCAAAATGATCATTTTTAAAGTTTTTTAACTTATTGATTGATTATAAAAGGACAGGCTGGTCACTGTTTTACTTTATTGTGGTTTGATTAGATTCATAGCCGAGCTCTTCGTCATCACCATCGTTCTTCATAAACCCAACCAATGCCAAATCAGCAGCATATTCAAACAGAAGTTGTCATGAATTTCATTTTTATGAGCGGGGAATAAAACCGCAGATGAGCTCATTTCCCCGGCCAGAGGATCTGACAAAAAAAAAACACTTTTTGATAAATCTCTAAACCAGAATAAAAGATTGCCATTATTGGCTAGTTGACAAGATGCTATTACAGAAAAAATTGAGAATAATGGAATTAAAATCTGAATTCATATAATTAAACACTAGCATAGGTGTTAGGCAGTTGGAGATGTTTCATCCTCAAATCTCCTGTGTGTTCAGGCCATGTTCTGGTCACGTGGATTTAGAGTCTCAAGATTGAGCTGGATTGCGTCTGCGTTTTCTGAAATCTTATAAACGTGCTGTGGTTTGAGCGTTTTAGCCCTGCCTCCACCAGCTGCTAATCCAAAGATATGCTTTAACCCATTCAAAACGTTTCTAATATATTTCTAATGCTGTTGAGTATATAAATTTATTTCAAATTCATTTCAAGAAACAACTGTACAGACAATAAACATGCATTTGAATGCATTTGTGCATTCTTAAAAACAATTTACAAAATGTGAACAAGAATACAAACATGCATACAAAAAATTAAAAAACAAAAACAAAAAAAAAAACAGTTGGACAATGCTCGTGTGATTCAGTTTCAGTGCTGATTGTACGTATTTCAGTGCTTTAGTTCCTGTACAGAAACAGATGAACGTCACACGGTTCATGTGTCAGATTCTCCGAAGTTCGGGTTGGAGAATGCAGGCTGTTAACAGATTGTAGAAAAAAAGATTAAATGCAGAAAAAATGTTGCAACTGGCATAAAACACGTTAAACACACATTAAGCAACTTTCTCTTATTCAGGTTAAAGTCGGCTAAAATGAGACGGCAAAGTCATGGATCACAAAACGTACCAAATCCATTTTCTTGGTTTCTTGTTTGAAGAAGCTGATATCTCCTGGCTTTACGCCCTTCACACTGAAGACGTAGTACATGGCGGCCAGGATCAGCGCCGCGCACACGATCGCACCAATAACGGCCCCGGCGATCAGACCGGCGTCCGCTACGTCACAAACAACAGCTTGAGTTACAACAACACATGAACACACGCACGTGTCAGTAAAACAACTCAATTTATAAACTCACCTGGTGCCGAGTCGGTCGGGATGACGATCCCATTGTCATCGGTCACGTAATCTGAAGACAAGAAAACACGCCATTAGAAGCAGGTTCAGGCGACATGGAACGGGCTCTCAGTCCGGGTTAGGACTGGATGGGTTTTATTTTTTTTTTTTTATTAGGTTTCAGATCCAGAGCCATCTCTGCTGATCACTCACTGAACTTATAACGTAACTAGTGAACTTGCGTCGGCTTGAACACCGTTCAAGAGTCAAAGACGTTTATGAAGCGTGACAGAACGAAGGGAGCGTGAATGAGGTGAACGTACACTGCCGGTGTTGGCACACGAAGCCTCTCTTCTGCACACAGAGGTTGTCGTTCCACTTGCCGTCGTGATACATCTCGACGCAGTCTTCTTTCAACCTTTCGCCATCGTGAACGGCTTCGTTGGGTTCTCCGGGAGCCCAGTTCGTGAAGCCCAGAGCTGTCATATCCGTCCAGCCCCATCCATCTAGAATCACAATCGGCACACGGTCAGCGTATCTGATCTGAACTCACGTGAAAGCCCTGCAGGCGACGGATGACGAACAAACGGATCAACTGCATACATGCGCGTTCTCTGGTAAGGCCGATCCAGACGTTGTGGAACTTGGTGTAATTGATGTTTCGGATGAACTCCACCTGGGTGCGACTGTGAATCGAGGCTAATTCGCCTCCGTTCACCTGTTGGCAGAAGTGTCTCGCCTCTGGCCAGGAGAAACCCTGTTTTCCATTATACACAAAGTAGCAGTAACGTCCGTATGGCCAAAACTCCGGCAAACACTTCCCGTCTCCGGGAGCCGGCGTGGACGGAGGCTTTTCTGTGGAGAGATCGAAGACAGACATTGGTAACTGACATGAAACGCTTGACACTCGTCCGTTGGCTTTTGACCGCTTTACCTTTAGTGATTTTGCAGATGTAGGGCTTGGCGACGTCGCAGGCCGTGTCGTTCCAGGTGCCTTGAATGAAGAACGAGGGCGCGTGCATGCTGACGCACCCTTCTCCGTCGTGATTGGTCGGTTCCCCCGGGCCCCAGTACGTGAAGAAGACCGGCCACCCGTCAGACCATTTGTACGAATCGCTGCCAGGCTGCAGAAGAAGAGCAATGACTTGAATTCCGTTCAACGTTTGTCATGCTCGTTAAACTCGGGCGGCGGTAATGAAGTACCATTCGGCGGAGTCCGATCCAGGCGTCCGTCTTGCCCTGCTGCACGGCTCCAGATATGAAGGCCTGGTCATAGCTCATGTCCACACTGGCCAAGTTTCCTCCCTCCTTCACACAGGCCTGCTGAGCTTCTTCCCAGGTCTTGGGCTCTGAAACCAGCTTATAGCAGTTGCTGTACCAGGTGATGTATCCAGACGGACACGGGGTGCTGGTGGGCGGTGGGACGGGAATGCTGCTCGCTGCGGAAAACGTCCGGAGAATCGTCAAGGGTTAGAGTTAGGGTTCAGGGTCATCTTTTGAAATGCCAAACAATGCAGACTGAGAACTCGTAACATAAACTCTTATCATCAGATTCTTTGCCCTGTTTCCAGAGGCATATAACTAGATTTAAAGCGAAGACACGAGATGTAAGTACATTTCTTCATAGAGCACACCCATCCTCGCTCTTGGTTACATTTCTCGTCATTCCAGCGGCCCGTGACCAGGTGATTATGGGAGATTGAAGTACAGTGTTCCTGAGAGGAAGACATCAGAGAATCAACATCAGCTCATCTGCAGGTGCCATCAGCTAGCTGGCTTTAAAAACAAATACTGTACAACACAACACAACAGTAATTTCTGACCTGGCCATCAACGTTGTTTGGCTCTTTTTCACCCCAGTTTGTGTACAAGACGGGACTGACTCCATCGCTCCACGCAAACTTCCCTTCATGCAGCGTATCAGACAAACCGATCCAAACGGGTAAAACTAGATCCCTGAGATAACTAGCCACAAAATCTGGAGAGAGGGTCAACATTTCACACACTAGGACAATATAATTTAATATTTCCTGAAGGACACATCATTTTCAAGGTGCTAAAAAAATGAAGCGATCTCACAAAATAACGCTTGTATGGAGTTCAAAAAAAGAAAAGAAAAGTTCGTTAAGACAAGATATGACAAACATATGTTCACCAAGCCGCCACAATAAAAAGAGGATTCAGAATTTTTGGCTCACCTTACGAACACTGTACTTAAAGTCGATGAACAACTCTATTAACCCTCTATGAGCAAATGAGAAGATCTTATGAAGTACCGTTTTCATTCTGATCATCGATGACGGCAAGATCTCCTTTCTGCTGTCTGCACCAATCCCGTGCGTAGGACCAGTTCGCCTTGATCTCGGACTGATGATTGTGGTTTCCTTTGAATATGTAGCATTTGTTGCGGAATTTCATCCATCCTGGAACCAAAAAAAAAAAATAAAATAAAATAAAATCACTGAACCTTCGCTAGATTAGCCTAAATAAACACTGACTGAACGCCTGTCCCTGATTCATCATGGACATCGCTTCATGTCTCGATTTATGTCAGCCGTACCTTCGGGGCAGTTTCCCTCCCACGATGCTGTCGGAGGCGGCGGCGTGTGGTCATTTCCTGGATATTTTTTACACACGTAACCAGCACTGGCACGTCCACAGTTCGCGTCATTCCATGAACCTGTCGAAAAACAAAACATTCAAATTTAGGCCACTTTGATCTCTGAATCCTAAAAACATCACATGTGAGTGTACAATAAATACACACAGCTACACTTGATAAATGCACAAACAACACAGAATGCGAAGTCTGTCCGGCACATTACATGGACTGTCTATCTGACTTGTGTATTTTTTCGTTAAGCATTGACTGATACACTGCATTTGGATTGTGAAGTTTTTTCTTTGGTCACTTTTTGTTGTACTGGTTCATAAATGAGTTAATACTTTTTTTCTTATTTATTATGTGTTATATTTTGATATAATGCTGTAATAATGCTCTGACAAGCATTTGTTTGAATGGCAGTGTTATTATATGATGGAGATGATAGTGTATTGTTAGGATTTTCAAAAGCACATCAATTGAAACCCCCTAAAAAGAAATTAATTTGAACATTTAGTAAGTTCAGGATTCATAAGGCATGTTATTATATAAAGTACAATAAAATGTACATTAATATAACAGGCTGGATCTAGTGTAAAATAATATGGATGCACCTGGATGTCTGTTCATCTGGACACACTGTTCTTCTCCGTTTGCATCATTGGGTTCTCCGGGACCCCAGTGCACATACGTGACTGGAGACAGATCGACCCACCTGAACAGAGAAACACCTCTATAGAACGGACTGTCATGCAGAAGAAACAAACACTACGAATATTCAAATGTTTGAAGGCTTACATATACTCCCCTCCCACTACACCAAACATTCTCATTCCAATCCAGGCCGCAGTCACCTGACCGGTGCCCACCTGGAAACATCACATAATCAGAATTTCACAATTTATTTATTCATCTTGCGCTGTACTGCGAGGATCCATATCATTTGTGAAGAATTCAAGCCGCTGCTAAAAAAAAAAAAATCACTGGTCGAACATTCAACAAAAACAGACACGCAGAGCTTTCGTACCAGGCTGACCACGAAAGACTGCTCGGCTTCATCAGCGATAGACGCCAACATAGCTTTCTCTTCGTAACACCGCACGAGGGCCGTGTGAAAGTCCACGATATCTGTGTCATTATAGTAATAACAGATGCCATTGTTCTTCCTCCAGCCAGGGTTCGAGCCGCACTCAGGGGCTGAAGAAAAAAATCGTTAATAAACAAACACCTCCACTCCATAAACTAATTCTGAGCCCGTATACACAAATTGTTTTTGCTGTTTGCTCCAGATTTTGAAAAGCAATAGCATTACATTTCCTACATGTCTTAGCATTTTCCAAACATAAACTCAGAGACAGGGCATGAAAAATTTCACCGGTCATAACAGATTACATCGGTACCTGGTACAGGGGACGGAGGCTCTGGCGGTATAATGGGTTTCTTTCCTTTAGCAATCATGCAAATCCAGTCCTGGTGGGCGTCACAGTTCAGGTCATTCCACCAGGATGTCCCGTTTTCAGTAGTCACCATCTCCACACAGTTTTCTCGGCCATTGTGATTATTCGGTTCACCGTTGCCCCAGTTTGTGTGACTGACAGGCGTCCCGTCGCTCCAGTGGTAACCTTAGAGAAGAGAGGTTGGGAACAGTTCGGCTACAAAGGAATCTCGTAAGTGAAACACCAGTGAGCAAACGAACCTCCCTCCACCGGGTTGACGCTCAGTCCGATCCACTTGGTCTTTCCCTTCGAATAGCCGGACAGGAAAATTTCCTCCTCGGGATTATGGATGCTGACCAGATCGGCGCCGCGAGCGAGGCAGTCTTCTCTAGCGCCCTGCCAGCTCTTCTTTTGGGAATAGTCCACAGTGAACAGCTGTGAAAGCACCAACACAAACACATTAACAAGACGACAATTAACACAGAACATGCACTAATAATCACCACTCTTACATGTGCTCATGAAAAAGGCTTGTCCTGGGCTTTTGCAGGCAGCAGCACTTCATGCAAGATTACGAGAATGCTGTTTCACAAAACCACCAGGTTTTTGTGGTTTATGTGGTCGTGTAAATGCATGAGAGCATTCAGATGAATGTTTACCGGAATTTGTTTTTAAACGTGTGTGCGCGTATAAATACACTTATACATACGCAAATGCTTTACCGATTTCAAAGAGTGAACCTTTATCTTCAAATAAAAGTTACCTTCACCTACTGACAGACGATGACAACGAAGGCATTGAGGTTCAAACTAACCCATACTGTACATTAAAGACAAAAAGCAATAAATAAAGCTGAACATTAATGTTGAATCTGTCTTCCCTTTAACATTATACACCAGCTTATTTTAAGGCAATTACACGCTTGGCCTACAGTAAACTAAAATCTACTAGTGTTTGCATGAACCAAAAATCTTTACAAAAGTGGTAAAGGATCAGTCTCACCAGTCCCTGACGCACAACTCAGCTCAAGAATCTCCTTCTAGAATGATCTCGTTCTTCACTGATACAATAAAAAAAAAAAGCACCAATTTTGTCTTTTCACCATATACAGTTACTCTGAGAAGAGCAATATTGGGGTTTAAACAGCATTTTTTTGACAGGCCATTCGTGTTGTTATAACTACACCTGATACCATTATGAAAAATTAACCATGGTTTTACTACAAATAAAACCAAAAAACTATGGTTAATGGAGCGTAGCGTTAGTTCTGGCAGGTCACGTTAGTCGAGCTCGCATCAGTTGACACGTCTACCGACAGGAATGCGACGGCAATCATAAGGTCCTTTCGGTCATTATTCAGCAGCTATCGCTTTGCTCAGGAGCTGATCACCCACCTCCATCCCCAACTCCTCCTCTCGTCCAGTCAGACTTGGCATTCGATACGTCTCTTGAGTCAGACCACTGAATTATGTTGTTACATAATATAATCACTTAGAACATTAATGATATGTGCCACATTAATCAGAGTTGGTTCTGTTCTGTGTACACTACAGGGGGGTTATTTATGCTCTCCCCGCTCATATCAGTGCTAGGCTGCATGGATTGGCAGGGAGTGTTTGCCAGAACAGAACCATACCTCCAACCTAAAATGTATGCTAAGTTATTTGACGATAGTGACAGAACTGGTAACCACAAATTAACAAGCGTTTTGGTACACCAACCATGGCATTTGTAGTAAAACTGTGGTTATACAAATGGTAGTCAATGTGCCAAAAAAAGCATGATTACTACACTTTTACTATAATAAAACCATGGTTAATTTTCATAAGGGTATTTGTGGCGGTATTTAACTAGAGGTGTGAGCTAGAAGACATGACTTTTCCCATATGGACAGAAAGACTTTTCTTTTGTTCAGTCTGGATAAATTCCCTCCAATTCTAATTCAAGAGATTTTTTAATGATAGGCAATGGAGTGGCACGTCGACAAGCGTGCGCTAAAGCTGCTTACTGACGTGGCGCTTACATGTACGTGCGGGAGCATATTCACGTAAATGCCGCTCTGTGGTGTGCATGTAAGCGTAGTCAGTGGAAGGCATAGCCTAGATCACCCTGTAGCAGTTTCTGAAGTGAGGCTGTCCGCCCCATCCGCTCTCACATCCCATCGCCGGAGGCAGCGTCGGAGCTCGAGTAGGCGGAGAGATGCCGTTACGAGGAGCTTCGCACACAAACGGAAATGATTCTTCACACTGTTTGTTATTCCAGAATCCTGCCAGCGGGCTGGTCGTCATAGTGACACAGGACCCAGCGAGGTTATCTAGAGATACAAGGAAATCTGATTGGTTTATGAACGATGATTCATTCATCCTGCAGTTCTAAACAGTGCTCTGGTGCAATGTCTAGGACAGAAGGATTTGCAGTGTGAACTGAATTACTTGGCTCGTTGCGGCCCCAGTTGGTGTAAGTTATTAAAGCGTCGTTGTCCCAGTAATAGTCGACACCCGCGTCCCCTCCTCTCGCCCGCAACCCGATCCACCAGTCGCCAGAGTATCGGCTCATCAGTGCTGTAAAATGAGCCTGTTCGTACCTGCAGATGGCAACAGCAGCTCAGTAAGCAGAGCTACATGAGCACAGAAGCAGATTATGACTATAAACAGGAACACAGAAAGTTTAGAAACTCACAGGTCCATGATATGCAGCAGAGTGCTGTTCTGACTCTCACAGAACGCTTTGGCTTCCTCACGACTTTTAGCAGTTTCTTCGAACCAGTAGCAAGAATACTCAAACACATCCCAGCCCTGCAGAACACACACATACACATGGTTAGTGTGACAGGATTATAGTCACTCTCGGCCTCCATGAGAGTGCATGACTGACCTGAGGACAGCCGTAGATGGTGGGCTGGATGGAGGGCGGAGGATAGTGACCTTTGGGCGTTTTACAGATGTAGGTGTTTAACTCTGTGCAGGTGATATCGTTCCATCGGCCCGACTAAGACGCAAAGCATTGAGATGACATTCAAGCTCCTGTGTTTAATACATTAGGCTCTTGAGCCTTGTACCTCATAAGTACCTGATGGAACAGCTCCACACAGTCCTCGTTGAAGCCCAGGTGGTTGTTGGGCTCTCCGGGAGCCCAGTATGTGAACGTGACCTCATGATGATCCGACCACGAGAACAAACCCGAGAAGCCCAGATCGTTCAGACCGATCCACACGTCATTGGTGGCTGTTCGACGGGACAAAAAGGAGATGTTGTGAGAAGAGCACATACAGCCGTCATGCGTGTGGAGTCTTTGCACACACTCACACACGTGCAGTCGGCCATGTACACCCAAACGTCTCCTATGACCGCTTGTGCAAAATGTTAAAACCAAGGCAAATGAAAAGGATGTAACTGCAATTTCACTCATGATTCAAGCTTGTTTGTACCTAAATGAGCTAGTAAACGCAAACACGTACCCTGGTAAAGGTAACTCTCCAGCCAGTTCTGTTCTGTCATGGACATGATCGACACCAGGTCGGCTCCCAGCTGCCTGCAGGCCGTCCGCGCGTTATGCCACGTCTTCTTCTCTCCAAATGGCTTATAGCAGAACTCTCCAAACTCGTACCAGTCTGGACCAGGACACCTCAGCTCTGAAGAGACACGCCGTTCAGACCGAGCAGCCTTTCCACTAATGAATGATGTTGTGACTAGTAAGAAAATCGTGTCTCACCTCCATCGGTGAAGTGGTACGACACAGTGTAGGCCCCATCAAACCTGCGACACATCACAGCATATTTTGCTCTATAGCCGATTTTTTACCCACCAAGTATTTTTAGAGAAGACTGGAGGCTTACTGTCTGGATACGATGCCATTTTTGGTGGATCCGCTGTAAAAGTTCTGACCCTCAGCTTTGAGAAGAGTGCAGTCTCCTCCAATGTCATTGAGAACCACTCCAGCGTGAATCGCAGCGGCACAGATATTTGAGTCCTGAAACAAATGACAGTCATGTATCATAAGGAAGAAACATACGGTTGATGCTCACACTAGACTGAAGCAGTCGGGTTATAATTGATCAGACCCGTACCCCGCGATACATGTCTGTCCCGTACACAGAGTACGGCTCCATGACACAACCAGCGGGACAGTGAACTCTGAAACAAACAAGAACCCAAAGCAAAATCCTTTTAAAAATGACGTACATCCAAAAAAACATGTTTCCATAACATGCGTAAGATACAGGATTTCTGGTCAGAACATTTAAACAAGTGGTTGTTTAACCACAGCACTGCACCTTCTGTATGTCCAGGTTTATTATCGCTCAGATTGTTCGAATCGATGTGTTAAATAATAGAGACGTAAAAGACATACAAGCAGCGCTGAACGACGAACCACTGCCACCACTAACTGTACATTAAGACTTAACCAGGGTTTCAGATATCCAAAGATTCAGTATTTACGTCATTCTGTCTACAGAGTGGTCCAGCTTGGGTTTTGCACTGCAAGTCACAGCATCTGAAAAACAGCCGAAAAAAAAAGGGAACGGACTGACTTAAATTGCACTGAGGTGAGACTGGGACAAATTATAGTTCTATTTCAATTTTCAAGATGATCCAAAAACAAAACAAAACAAAACAGTTGACTCTTTGGAATCAAGCTTCTGTTGGACTCACAGTCTGGTAAGCAGCCCAAAATGTCCAGTCGCAGGCCTGCTTGACCGTTCCACTCCAGCGGCAGAACGCGAACGTACTGCGCTGAGATCGGCGTCCCGAACAAGCGCGTCTCTGGAGTCGTCTTGTCCACAGAACCCGGATACTCCTGTGACAGAACCACCATCAGAACCCCCTAGACTCAACATATCTGATCTTCTTACAGACAGATGCTCCTCTTGTGAGGTTTTCTTCATTAAATCAGCTCCAAAAATCTACGAGTAGTCTGCATGTGCATGGGTGCGTTTACCCCTCCGTCGCTGCTGTAATCTTTCCAGGACAGGCCGTCTGTGCTGGTCTGGACCTTAAACTTAGTAACCCAGTGGTCTGATGATGGGCAGCCCTGAATGACAACCCCTGTGATCTTCTTTAGCTGACCCACGTTCACCTGAATCCAGGAGTTTGCTGAAACACAGAATGAATGTCAGGCAGAAGACGCAAAGGATTTTGGTTTTCTCTTCAAGTAGCTGAAGCGATATTATGGGTGATTTTGTGGCTCGTTCAAATATTAAGGAGACAGACCAGAAGCGGAGGGCATCCAGCACGAGTTCCCGTTCAGTCGAGCTTTATCTGGACCTTTCCCACCGAGAGACGATGATGCCGAGAGCATTGAATTAGTGATATTTCCGTCCTCCACACCCAACCCTCTCACACACACTGCAAACAAAACAAACTCATCAAGGAATGTGTAACACACTGAATACAGGAACATTTACTGACCCTATTTTGTGTGTTTTTGTAGTAGAAGTTCTTCTTCCTCTCAAGGTATTTCTCTTGATTCACCTAAACCTCTTTACAGCAGAGCATAATCTCGAGCACTCCTACGATTTTCCGAACACATCTTGTCATTCAAGACTTTTTCCCAGAGCTTTGCATCGATTTTATGCATAATCACGTTTCCAGTAAAACCATCCCTTACCGTTCTGCTCACAGCTGAAAACCACCTCCAGGTATTTGGACACGGTCGGGCAGGGATCGGTATCGGCGTGTGCGAACAGGAAACAGAACTCTCTGTTATCGCAGTTCTTCCTGGCCAAAGGCAGCATGCCGTCGACGCTGCACACACCTGAAAAGGTTCATTCAGCAAATCAGGTTCCTCCTGCATGAACACTTCAAACGTTCTGGTTTACACTCTTAATGCTGTGGTTTACCAGAGGCTCCATCTCCATACGGACAGATGCTGTCACTGCGGCGCCCATAAAAAGCCGACTGGATGTTGATGACGCTGTTCTGGGGGCAGTGAAGGACCATGCTGGAGTCCTGACATGTGTATGTTGTGTAGAAACCTAGAGTACAACACAAGAACAAACTCAGCAAGGCTCACAAGCCTCAAGACTCGAGAGGTTTTCTGGCACGTGAGAAACAGAAGCCAGAAGAAACGTACCGTCGTGCGGCGGAGGAGGCTCGGGTGTATTCCCTGAAAAAGGGGAAAGGCGTTTTTTCTAAACATTAATCCATCACTAAATATTATTTCTGAGCGTACCAAAGGGGCAGCAGAACATACCACGACGCTTGCAGATATATCCTCTCTTGTTGTCACAGTCATCGTCGTTCCACGCTCCAGAATTGATTAAAATGGACAGGCAGTCTTCACCATAATAATCATCGGGGTTTCCTTTAACAGTAAATGAAAGGGCACGGATTATCTTCTCCACTAAACTTTATTTTCACTCCTTTAACAAAAAGGTGCTTTATCATCTCAAATCTTTCACAGCATCACCTGTAGCCCAGTTTATATAGCGGAACGGAGAACCATCCGTCCACGTCCAGCCTCCCTCGGTGATGGAGTCGTGCGCACCCATCCACAGAGAAACTCCCGTCGGAGCAGACTGGATTTGAGCTGTCGGGTGAACAAGAGTTGTGTCAAAGTCAGAAACGAGCATAAATGGATCTGGAAAATCTTGAGTGTCTATTCAGAAAGTGGCCTGAATACTAACATTGGATGAAACCTTGTTCAAATGGCTCAGTGATGCTGACGAGATCTCCACCCTGATTCAAACAATCCGCGCGAGCTTCGGCCCACTTTCTCATGGACAGAGTATTAAACAGGTAGCAGTAATCATTAAACGGGTCAGCAACCCAGGAGCCGCACTTCGCATTCCAGCCTGACAGAAGAAGCGGTTGAAATAAATTCAAGAGCTCGGGTACAGACGTGCAGAACAAGCAGACACACATGTACCATAAGACACAAAATGTGTGAACGTCTCAGTGTTTGGTGTGTATAGAGAGTGTGTCACCAAATGGTACCTGGACCAGATGTTGGGGGAGGAGGTGGCCCTTGACCTTTTGCTGGGAAAAAAAAATAATAATAATAATAATATATCAAAATCACACCAATCACACCAATGAAAAGATGGACTGAAATGAATTTGATGGCTTTAAAGTAAGAAAAGAAAAGATTTTAAAACAAAAAGACTACTGTCACTAACTGGTGTGTAAACAAAAAAAAAACGATTACATAATAGACTGATAAAACAGGAAGACTTCAGAATTTCCCCACCTTTCTGGCAGATAAAGGGGTAAGTGTATGTGCAGGGTAGGTCATTGAGTTTTCCTGTGTCTTGGTGCTCAGTCCCGCGAATGTGAACGCAGTCTTCGTTATTCTGCCAGTCATCCGGCTGGTTAGGCTCCCAGGGCAGGAAGTCCTACGGAATTACGCGAGAACAGACAACGATCATTAAATGCTTGACACGGAACAACATAAAGCTTTAAATAACTGGATGCAAAACTGCTGCTGGTTCTTCAGGGAGAGAACCCAAAATATCGCTCATCACTGGAAGTTTTCAAATGCATTTATTCATTCATTCGTTTGATGATGTTTAATGGTTGATCACTCACTGCTTGAGTTCCATCGCTCCATACGTACGTTCCCTCTCTGTTGATGTCATTCAGACCGACCCAGGAAGATCTGCTCATGTGGGCTGTGAGATCGGAGTCAAAAACAAAATACGTCATATACGACGACATTTGAACCTTTGGCAATTTTCTGTATTTCTATATAAATATGACCTTCTTGTAGCCTTTGAGTTAGGGTTAGGGTTAGGGTAACCCAAAACATTTACATATTACATGATTTTTATTTTTATTGTGAGCAAAATGATCCAGGAGTAAATATCTCTGATGAAGAACCTGTCTTCTATCGCACCTGTCAGAAAACTGACGGTTTCCTGGTCGTGGATGCTGACCAGGTGTCCGTTTTGAGCCACACAGTAATTTTCGGCATCCTGCCAGTTCTTCACCATTTCGGTCTCAAAGTGATAGCAGTAATCACCAAAGAGCAGATAGCCTTCATCACAGTGTGAGTCTGCAGAAAAAAAAAAAAACATTCAGAGAACCATGTATCATAGTAAAAACACAACACTAACACTTGGTATCAACTCAGCTATTTTCACGTTCGGTTTGTCAGTTCAGTCCAATGTGAAAAAAGCAAAAAAACATGTCAGACGGAATGAATGAAAATGCAAAATCTCTCTCTAAAACTAGATGGCTTCTTCCTACGCTATTCACTGTTGGCTTGCAAAGTAGCCTGTTCATGAGCACCGACAAATCGTAGTTTTATGTCACAGCAGCAGCTCTGGCCATGTGACTAAAAGTGAATGAATCTTACTGGTTGGATGGTTTTCTTTTCAGTGCGATGGAAAAGAGATTAGAACACTTCTCTGTAAAACTGACATAATTTCAATGTTCTAGTCAGTCTGAAAATAAGCATAAACAGCCGTTCATTCGGATTAAATGACAGAGTGGGACTTTTTGTAGTTTTACCTGGAGCTGTTGTGGGTTTCACATTCTGTCCTCCAGACATCTTGCACATATATCCGAGGTTTTTAAAGCAGTTGGTGGTTTCCCATTTTCCAGCATAGTTTCCTATTATGAGGGAAAAAACATATTGAGCTCAGTCTTTTAAGGCTGACACTGTGTCTTTCTCTGCACTAACTCAATCGAGAATCGTACCGGTGTAAATCTGGCCACAGTCCCACAGGTTTGCTGAGTTCTGAGGAAAATTTGGGCTCCAGTTTGAAAACTCAATTGCAGTTTTGTCCACCCACCGAAATGTCCCATCTTGGTCCTTATCTGTGTTATAATTCAGAAAGACATCACCATGATGAGCACTGGAACCAAATGGATTGTTCACATTCAGATAACTGATGCAGATTAATTCCGAAATAATTCAGATCAGAGACCATCTTATCAACGTTATGAACAGCAGCAACGTTATTTATCCTCCATCCACTTTTCTGTTTCTAACTAGAGATGATGCCAGTGCCAGACTGGATCTAACCTCTTAGAAAGATTTCAGATGACAGTGAAGAGATGACTTTTAAATGTTTTTTTTCTACAATGGGAGAATTCAAAGAGCTTCATTTGGATAAGGGTTATGGTCAGTTTTACAACAGTAAAATGTTGCGCTCTATGCTTCACTCACCTGAAATGCCAATCCACAGATCAGGTACATCTACCAGGTGAAAATCAGGCAACTGTGCATTAATGAAGAACTGCTCCTCTTCACTAGAGATGAAAACAAACATGGAATGGGAGCGTGTATGTGACCCATTACAATCCAAACAAATGCTGCTTAAGCTTGAGCGCTCATTCTCACTTTTTGATGGTCACTAGGTTTGCGCCCATTTCAAAGCACTTGTCCTGAGCCAGATACCAGCTGGTCAGGAGATTCACGTTACTGACCATCCAGTAACAGTTTCCTGAGAAACTCAACCATCCGGACGGACAAATGGCTGGAGTGACAGAAACAGAAGAGCATATCACTGAACCAAGACAAGAATCGTGCAAAATATTTGATCTCGGTGCACAAATATGAAAGAAATGCCAGCGGATCTTACTATTCAAAGCTTTCTTGCACATGTAAGGTCGCTCATAACGGCAGGCGTGTGTTCTCCATTTCCCATATTCCTCTCCTGACTCTTTTATCATAGCAGTACACACACCATTGGCTTTGTCACTGGGTTCCACAGAGAGAGTTTGAGTAATTTTAGTTTTATATAGTGAAAAACACTTTCTCCGAGTTACGGTTTTCAGAAGACCATAGTACTACAACTAGTTTGGCAGTGGTCTTACGTGAGATCAGGTTGTCCCGCCGGCCAGTTTGTGTACGTGGACGTACTGGCATCAGACCAGGTAAAAGTCGTGGCATTTGGTTGTATTTGACAGGATAAAGTTGTGCATTTCTGTGAAAAGAAAGGAAGGGATTACGGACAACACACAAAACAGAAATATAACGCCAATGCGGCTGTTTGAGCTGGGATTATTTAACATGTGACAAAACGTGCGGCCTTGGCCTGGTAGTCTGTTTAGATTTCACAAAAGCGACTGGTCACGCTCTTCATTGTCTTTGGTGTTGAACAGATGATTCAGCATATTTCATTGCTGTGAATGAAATCAAGTGATGATTCTCACCATTGTAGAAAAGCCAATCCAGAGGTCAAAGGCGGACTGGTCCAGACGGCTTGTGACGTACTGCTCCTCCTCGGAAGATGTGACTGACACCAAGTCTCCGCCCTCTCTGACACAGTCGCTGCGAGCGGCCGCCCAGCTCTTCCGAAGACTCGCCTTTCGCTTGTAGCAGTTCGAGCCAAAGAGCTGCCAGCCGTTTGCCGTGGCACAGACCGGAGCTGGGTTAGCTAGAGAAAGACAGGGGCAAATATGTCATACACACGCACAGGTAAATATGTATATGGGTGATACATGGAGGTAATAAGTATATTATACGTACGGTTTGCTCGTTTACAAATATACTGCCGTGCGGCCGCGCAGTTTTCATCGTTCCATCTGCCTTCATTGGCTCCTTGAACCTGCCCACAATCCTCATTGTCTGCCCAGTTGTCCGGCTGACCCGGCTTCCAATACCTGCAATTCACAGGAACGGTGGGAACGTTCAGCGTGTGCTCCTCACTTTATCATTCATCTACAGACATACCTTGGTGATCAGCGTGGAGAAATGCATCTTTACAAACAGGATCATTTCTCAGATGGACTTACAAAATAGAAAGCACGCACAACTCAACAGCAGCGTCTTTGATTTGCATAATGTAGAGCTGCACATTTAATACTGTGATAAAGCGTCAGGTGATGCGTGAGTGGACTCTGATTAATGATGTCGATCACCTGAGCAAAAGAAATGGAGTAAGTTGATATAAGGGGCAGACAAGATGGATGGGGCAGGCTGGCTTGACTATTGTTTGTGGATCCTGCGCAGGACAAATTAAGTGGTTGAACAGTGGTCTGTGAACCATTAAACTGTTGGACAGAGGTCGATGTGGAGGAAAGCACAGTGCGCGTTATACCGGGACGCCGGTTTATATGAGCAACAGGTTACGGCACAGAGCAACGGACATTGCATCAACGGACGGACACTACTTCAGGAGTCGACGGGGGGGTCTCGACGGCCACCGGACGAGGGAAGTGTGGTTTTTATTATTGTTTGTGATTGTATTGTGTGGTGGGGTTTGTTTATGTGGGAGGGAGAAGTCAATTGTGTGAAGACCTGTGTAGAAAACTCGCAACAGTACACGTGTGAGGTTTCACGTTTGTTGTGTTTTTTTTTAACTGTAATACACGTGTGTCGAAATGAAGTGATATATGCACTATGAG
Source organism: Labeo catla (assembly GCA_012976165.1). Taxonomy (NCBI): domain Eukaryota; kingdom Metazoa; phylum Chordata; class Actinopteri; order Cypriniformes; family Cyprinidae; genus Labeo; species Labeo catla. Next base: position 23,535 of record VONZ01001386.1, on the reverse strand, counting down.
TGGAGTTTTGTGAATTGTGGGGTTTTTTTTTTATAGTATATCCTTGATGTATTTTTTTTATACTGCTGTTGGAGGTTTGATGCCTAGTCTCCCTGATAGCACACGTACATCTCGGAGACGTCTATTTGACGTCGGCATTTACATCTGCAAGACATCTGCAAGACATAGTTTGCTCATCTGCAATACGTCTATTAGATGTTTCCTATCAGATGTCAAATAGACGTCTATTAGATGTCTTTAAGATGTATATGAATTAGAATGTATGTAAAACTGACATCTTACAGACGTCTGCCAGACGTTTCCACAGAGCAGATGCTTTCCAGATCAAGAGATCTTTAAAATACATCTTGCAGACGTATGTGTGCTATCTGGATTTAAATTTAGTCATGTGTTTATAAAGATTTTCCTATTTCCTTATTTTGGTTGTGGTCGCTCAGACTCTCTACCCTGGACCTTAACCAGGATAAATAAAGGTGGTGGCAGCAAGTTAAGTGAATTTTGAGCTTATTTAGCCCAGTGTTATAAAAAAAGAGATAGAACCCAACAAATATTACAATACCGTAAGAACACAGGTTGCAAGGAACTACAACTAAGAGTGAATTTGTCACTCACGACAGGTAGGGGTAGTAAACCGTCCCATCACTCCATTCCCAGTTTCCCTCAGACGCCACGTCGTTCAGCCCGATCCAGAAGATGGAGGTGCTGATCTGCGTCCGGACCCACATCTGAACAGAACAGAGACAGAAGGGCGTGTCTGATGTTAGATGTCAATGTGATCCGTTTCTCATCGTTACTGCTGTGGTGTGCGTCTCACCCGCTCTTGAATGTTCTGGATGCTCATTAGATTACTGCCTTTACTGACACAGTCCTCCAGGGCGCTGTGCCATGACTTCTTGTCAGAGGAGAAGAAGTAACATCTGTCATTATACGGCCGCCAGCCATCCTCACACTGACTGAGGCCTTCGATTAAAAAAAGAGCGCTTATTGTTTCTCATATTAATCAGAAACCACATGAGAGAAACAGCATTACAATTCACAAGCCTTTCTACGGGAACACTGCATGCACAGCTAGAACTTGGGTGATAAATTCATTGAACAGTTCGTCCAAGACAAATTGGGTTTTATGATGTTCTGCTAACAACAAACACAGCGAAAAAGACTGCTTGCAGAAGACAAAAAACTTCTCGTGACAAAAAAGCCTCGTGACTAAGATGTAAAGCCGAAACATGAGTGTCATATGCACTGCTAATGTTTTACTGGTCATTATGTACGTGTCATAAACAATCATATGGTTCGAATCAACTCCTGTAGAAGAATCATCATTTTATCCATTTACCTCGATTGTAAAGTCTACAAGTCAAATGACTGTAGTAAAGAGTTAGAGACTGCAGTAAAGATAGTTTGCGGTTTGATATTCGGATTTCTTTTGGCTATAAATACACAGCGCGCTGTCATGAACATGCAAATAATCCCGAATGTCATTCTCCATGATTTGTGAATTCTGGTGATGATGTGCCTTTTCAAAATAGGGATGTTACTGACTCAGGAAATGTTCAGCTGACCAGTACTGAACTGTGAAATGTTTCACAAATCAGAATAGTGATTAATATGACTCAGGGAAGGGTCAGCTGACCAGTACTGAACTGTGAAAATTTTTACAGATCAGAATAGTGATTTACATGACCCACAGAAGGGTCAGCTGACCAGTGCTGAACTGTGAAAGTTTTCACAAATCAAAATTGTGATGTAATTGAATCAGTGAAGGGTTAACTGTCCAAAATTGCTCTGTGAAATTTGTCACAAATCAGAATAGTACATAAGGGCACAGGAAGGATCAGCTGACAAAAAAGAAACTGTGAAACATTTCCTCGTACGTGAAACGTTCATTAGAGACGTGTATGATTTATCTAAGGGCTTGGAAAACCATTATTCACTGGAACAGCACCGTGTGTCATTATGATAGAAGAAAAAGAGAGCAGAACATAAAGAAACACTGTTACGCAATAAATAGCGATTGTGAAAGTTTTCACAAATCGAGTTTGACTTAAAAACAGTGTTTTTGTATTCGAGCAGTCTGCGTGTTTAATGGTAAAACACGTTAACCACGAAGAGCGCCTATTTTTCACATTCCTTTTACTATAGCGGACTTACCAAGGGGTTTACGGACAAGAGCTTTGCTGTGAAAAAATTCACAGATCAAGCTGGTTCAGATGACACTGGTTTCAGTCTGCTAAGTTTCCAACTTTCGGAGCTATAAGCATTATAAAATTAAGAGTCGCATCGAAAAAAAACGGATTTTGGCCAAAAGGCACAGCATCACCAGAATTCACAAATCATGGAGCCCTGTGTACATATACCCAAAAGAAATCCGAATATCAAACCGCAAACTATCTTTATTGCGGTGACATAGAGCACAAATAGTTAGGGTTAGTTATGTTTGTTTCCCACTGCTTTTCAATACTACCAGCATAGTTCACGCTTAAAATGCCTGCTTTATAGGGTTAAATTATTATTTAATGTTCACTGCTATATGTTACATGGATTTTAAAATAGTATTTCACAAGTCTCTACGTTTAGGAAAATGGCCAACCGTCTCATAATATATTTAGTTGATTATCGACATTGTCAGAAGGTTAAATACATCTTTCCGCTTGTATTTAAAAGCGAAAAATAAATAAATAAATAAATAATAATGATTGTAATATAGTTGTGAATAATTTAACAATTTTGTTAAACACTTTTTTTTTTTTAATTTCGGCATTGGTACTGTACCGAATTACACAACAAGCGACTGAGATCCTGGATGAAACGGCCAGGGAGAAACATTCACGATGAACGATGAATGAACTCTTTTATTAAATATGTTATTCTAGTAAATTTACTATGAAAACGAGTGAACTTACCAGAATGAATGAAGCCAATGAGTGTGAAGGCAAACAAAAACATTATAAAAAGTAATGTTTTTTTAGTTTGTAACTTGAAACAGCATTACATTGGTTTATTTTCCTGTAATTCCGTCTGTATGTCCACACGCCTGTCCTCTAATCATCTGCACATCATCACACACCAAAGGCTCTTTTTACCCTCATCAGAGTCCAAGGATTAAGCTGTAAAACATACATGATCATCTGATGCTGTGACACGTTAAAGTCCAACACATTCGTTTTACATCAAATTCAACAGGAGAGCATGTGACATGTCATTATGTTCTGAAGAATATGTTTACAAAACAGTATATCTGCACGCATTTTACGTTGTTGAATAGCTGATTACATTTACTGGGCAAAACACAGTTAAGAGTGACACAATTTTCCTATTACAATAACTTGACTGACTTGTTTTTGAATAAAACAAAACATTTTTACCAAAAACAATGCAGTCTGCACATATTATGTAATCAATTTTTTTTCAAATGTTTCAGATAAAAAAAGTGTCCAGAGACATTATCATTAAATCTCTGACTTGACCCATTGGCTGATTTCTTAGTTGCTCTGGTCAGTAAACAGATGGCCTCTGTTATGAGAGCATCACAGAACTGAGCAATGAAACTGAGCGATTATGAACAAAGTTGTAGTATCAGATCATTTGTTTGACACACATGATTTATTTCAAAGCACCTGAAAGGAACCAGAACAAGAAAATAGTTTGTCAATAATGCAATAGAAAAATAACAAACAGTCAATTTTTCAATTCATTGTTGATTCAGTGATGTTACCGTCCAGCTCAGTTCAGTTCTCCTTAAATAGTGTCTGTGGAAACAAGTCGACAATGATGCCAAAAAGCGTCTCCAGCTAAGCGAGGCGACAGTGGCGAGGAGCCCAAACTCCACTGGTGACAGAAATGGACAAGTGAAGGAATCTAGTGTGTGAGAATTGAACAGTAAATCCAAACCCCTGTACAGGAAAGACCCACAGTCCTCAATTAGACCTGGAGAAACGTCTGTTAACCAGTGTTGGGGTAACGCATTACAAGTAATGGGAGTTATGTAATCAAATTATTTTTTTCAAGTAACTAGTAAAGTAACACATTACTTTTTCATTTACAAGAGTTACTTTGTACACGTTTTCATTGTACGTGAGTTTCTTTTTCAAATAAATAACGCCAATTACTTTGTTTTCCTATTTATTGACTGACAAGTCTCCTGTCCCAATGTTGACGGAAATCTGGAGTAATTGCAGATGCGTTGTGTGCAGTGTGTAAACATGATGTTACTGCAGTTCTAGACTAAAAGTGAACATTTTCTTTTGTCATTCTAATAAAATTAAAATTTCAAAGTCCAAAGAGGTTTTCTCAAAACCCTTACGACAGCACATATTTTAGGACAATATATTTTGAATAAAATCTTTTACCTTTGTGTTACACTTTAACCTTTTTTTTTTATAGCTGCCAAAATGACAGTAAACAATAAAAATGTTGCAAATACACAAGTAAAATACAAATTACTCAACGTTGTCCATTAAACTGCACACAAGGGAATTATGGATGATGTTAGATAACGTGTTTACTGTAGCAGGGCAGACTGTTGTAACGTATAAACTTCAGATTATTCCACTCACATTCAAACAAACGGAAATCTCATGAAATGTACTACTAACCCCATTTCTTCCAAATCCAGGGTTTTAAAAACAGAGAAAACGGAAAAGGAAACTTTGCTTTGTTCTTTTATTTTGTTGTTATAAAAGGTAAAAAAAGGCACAAAAGAAAAAACGAAAGGAAATAAATAAACAGATATTAAGCAAAAACACTAAAATGTACACATGGGTGAATAGAAGAGTCATTGTTCACACAGGTCACTTTTGTTTGAGATAAATATCTATCAAATATGCTGCATTTAAATCAGCAGGTACAGAAATGCAGCCGCAAGTAATAATTGACATGTCATTCTGTCCTCCTTTGGACAGACTAAAGTTGCACAAATATTAAATAAATCACTATATGAATAATATATTTATAGTTGTTTCACATGATTGAATGCTATCATCTGTGACAGAAATGTAATGTAAAACACATTTCAACAATATCAACATTTCAACAGCAGATCTCAAATGTAATCAGATGTTTCTAACGTCACTCTGGACACACTGGAGTCCAACCAATAGTTATGAAAAATATCAACAATATGAACTGTTTGCCAACTATAAGGAAAAAAAAAAGATGCATTACATAAAATAAATATTTTATATTCAGAAATCAAATTCATTTTCAAATAAAACTCACATTAGTGAAAAAAGTCACATTGGAAAAAGAAAACAAATCTCAACGTATTCCCTCACTGTTTAACAGATTTGCTTCAAAATGTAATTTATATACTAATTATAGTAATATTTAAATATCTCGCTTTTAACCAAATCAAGTAAAAAACAAATAAAAAAAGTGAATGCAATATAACCAAACCGGAAAAGCTTTACATTTGTAATACACAACAGCAACATATAAAAGCATCTCTGAGCTTCTCTCAGCTTGCCGTTCAAGTTCATGTTTGGCAGTGAAAAGCACAACCTTTATCACGTATCATCGCTCTAGACTGACATAAAACCCGTCTAGATCTCACGCAGGGTTCCGTGAAGACAGTCTTACTAAAGTCATAAATGAGTGCTCAAGAATGTCTTATTCTGTCCGGATCACGTCTGTGATTGTACGCACGCAAAACAAATAGCCACTAGCTACAGAACAATCTCTTTTTGATCATTCTTTGTGTCCTGCAGTCACAAAATTGTGATTTTAACCTTGTGCATTTTTAAGTATCTGATGTCATTCTGCCTTTTAAACACAGGAACGCTTTACTGCACTCACGTCATGGATGTTTGGAGGACTGAACTTCACTTCTGATTTCTGAACACTATAGTCTAGTTTACTGATTATAACCTTACTAACCTTACTTTCAGCAGTTCAGGCAGCAGAAATCAGCACAAACATCATGTGATCTCACAGCTAGGAAAAAAACAACACTTTCCACTAACACAAAATCAAAGCAAAAACACATGAAGTTCTGTTGTCATGTAGTACATAGGAGTTGATTCAATAAATAAATAGACACCTGATTGCAGAGCCACATTACAACTGAATGCAGGTGTTTGGTGTGTATTGAGACTGAAGCGTTAGTGTTGCGGTGTGTCATACTATGACAATGTGGCTACATACAGTCAGCGACATTACTGGAGCCCTGGCCGACATCTCGTATCTGACTGATGTGAGTGGAACAGACGGCGACACCGGCACCGGCCCGACAGTGAGACACAGAGCCAACCAGCTCCCATCTGGTGCGAAAACACACACACACACACACACACACACACACACACAAAAAGTAATTCTATCTGAATAAAATCATAACCAAACTTCTTTAGAAACTTTCCACCTTTATGTCTCACCTGTTCATCCGGGGCTCGAAGGCCTCCACCGTATTCAGGTAGATGTTTCCATTGTGCCCCCCCACTGCAAAGACACGCCCCATCACTGTGGCAACGCCGACTCCGCCCCTGGGCGTGGTCAACTCCGCCACATACTCCCAGCGGTTAGTCCTGGGGTCGAACCGTTCCACTGAGCTCAGTGGAGAATTATCGTCAAACCCACCTTCAGACAAACACACGACACATGATGCTCACAGATATCAGTCTATCAGAGTCCGTCTTACTGGTAAGGTAAAATTATGAGAATGAACAATTTCTGATCTTTACCAACAACGTAGAGGCATCCGTTGAGTTCACTGACACCGTTTCCAGCGCGCCGCTGCCCCATTTCTCGCACATCTGTCCATTTGTTCAGATGAGGGTCGAACCGCTCCACGCTGGACAGTGAAGCAACGCCATCATTTCCTCCGACTGCGTACACGTAGCCCTGACGAACACATCAAAGAAACTCAATCAAAGCCCTTACACTCCTGAACAGAGGGAATAAAACTCATTTGCCCTCTCAAAAGAATTGAATAGAATAAAACAAAGCATGTCCAGGCTTGTTTCCATTGTATTTACAAATTGTTAGATGTAACGAAAGGATTCACCAGTGCGTAGAACACAGTTTATTCTCTTTCTCATTTCTTATTTCTACCTCAGGATGATTCATTACATCTACTTAACTAAACACATGACGCTAACTAGCCACATAAGCTGTAGAGAAGTCCACTTCCAAAACAAAGATTTACAGATAATGTATTCACCCCCTTGTCATCCAAGATGTTCATGTCTTTTTTTTCTTCAGTCGTAAAGAAATCATTGTTTTTGAGGAAAACATTTCAGGATTTTTCTCCATGTAATGGACTGATATGGTGCCCCGATTTTGAACTTCCAAAATGTAGTTTAAATGCGGCTTCAGACGATCCCAAATGCGGTTGTAAATGATCCCAGCCGAGAAAGAATGGTTTTATCTAGCGAAACGATCGGTTATTTTAATATGAAAAATACAATTTAAATACTTTTTAATGTCTAACGCTTGTCTTGTCTTTCTCTCCCTAACTCTGTGTATTCTGACTCAAGACAGTTAGGGTATGTCGAAAAACTCCAATTGTATTTTCTCCCTCAACTTCAAAAATAATTTCAAAATCATCCTACATCACTGCAGAAGAACAGACACAGTGTTTACAAAGTGAACATGCAAAGAATATCAAACACCCTTAACAAAAAAGGTAAAACAGTGATATAGGACGATTTTGAAGTAGAGGGAAAGTTGTTTTGTCTTCAAAGAACAATTTCTTTACGACTGAAGAAAGACAGACATAAACATTTTGGATGACAAGGGGGTGAGTACATTATATGTGAATATTTGTTTTGGAAGTGGACTTCTCCTTTAAGTAGATTCTGGCTAACTTAAACACCTCTGATCGGTCACTGAGTTTGGCACTCAACAGACACACCTGTGATTGGCTGTAACACCCAACACTGTTCTAAACAAAACCTTCACAGATCGCTCACACACAAATGTACGGAAGCGTTTGAAAGCACGGTCTATCAGCTGTCATAACTGTGAGTGAAAATGACTGGCTTATTGTCTTGATAAGTTTAACTTGTAACATTATTGCCATATTCAAGATATTGCCTAATTTTGTATATCGTCAGCAAAGTGTGGTGACGTTGCTAATATCTGATGTACAATCATGTGTAAGTGTCTCATGATGAGGTTCCCTTGCGGTGGGCCTTTCGTACCCCAAGCGCCACAGAACCGACGCCGCCTCTGGGCGTGTTCATAGAGGCAACGGCGCTCCAGCGGTCCGACTCGATGTCGTAACGCTCCACATCACTGAAGCAGGAGTTATCATCCAGACCACCGATAGCGTAGATGGGACCGCCGAGAGCAGCCAACGCAATTCCCCTCCTAATTCAAGATAAAACACAGAAGAATATCTCATTCTGTCTGCATATTCAGCTTCATCACCTGTTTCAGTGCGTACAGCGTGTTTATTTTCCCTACCCTAACCCTTCAATTCCATGAGAAAGACATTATAACTATAAATATGAATTAAACAAAAACAAATTACAGCTGTCAATTTAAAGAAAAGCATTAATGCAGAACATTAGGTCACTGAAACCTTGCTGTTTCATACCGTTTTGTGTTCATGGACGCTTTCATCATCCATTTGTTGGTATGTGGATCAAACATCTCCATGTTCCCGAGGTGCTCATTGCCATCATGGCCTCCAACAGCATAAACTTTACCTGTAAATTGATGAATATGAATTTTTTTTTCGTAGGTTTGTGCTACTTTTTGTAAGCAGGAAGTTCCAGTATTCGCCTAAAAATCTAATAAAACTAAATTTGATCCATTGTCTAACAGTATTAATTATTTAACCAGAGTTGGGTCAGGGATGTTTGATATTGATAAAGATCGACATCTTGATATTTTGTTGAGTTTAATTGTTATAAATAGATTATATTTATACTGCATTATTTTTAAAAGTCTTACAGTGTACTAGTTTACTCGTTACTCATATCAACTGAAACAACACGTTTAAAGAAAAGAGATGGGGTTCATATTAAAAAAAAGGGAACCGACACAGAAAACACTGGATTGTGAGCTGCTGGGGCATAACTGAACACAGTGCTGCACTTCACTCTGAAATATGCAGACTCAGCAATTAGATAATTACATCGACTCTGGACTCCCAATATATGGACTCTCGAGCTGAAGAGAAAAAAAAAGTAACTTTAAAACATTTTAAGTTAAAATGTTTTTTAACCCTTCTCTAATTCTCTGGAGACTGTCGTTTTATTTGCTGTTCATATCTTTTCCTCACCTGCTACTGAAATCACTCCCACGTGTCTGCGCCTGCTGTTCATTTCAGGGCCGAAGAACCAGCTATTTTTACTGATGGAGTAACACTCGATACTACGGAACGGGTCACCGGAACCGCCCCGTCCCCCAACGCAGAACAAAACACCTATTGAAGGAAAAGGGAAAAGCTCTCAGTTAAAGATGGTGCTTTGAGTACGATAGGTTATGAGATGTTTAGATCGCAAATGACAGAAAAAAACTTAAAAGGGGTCATCGGATGCAAAGTTTACTTTTACATGTTGTTTGAACATTAATGTGTGCTGGCAGTGTATGTACAAATCTACCCTATAATGAGAAAAATCCATATAGTGGTTTTTAATTAATCTGTAAAAATAATATCCCCTTTTTGAAATCGAGCCGTTCTCAGATGCCCGTCGTTGTGGCGTCACATGACAGAGGTCACTCCCACCATAGTTGATTGACATGAGCGTTTTACCTCTGATCAGCTGTAACAGTCCCACCTCCATTGTTTCGATGCCGGAGCAGGGATGCAAGTTAGACAAGAATATCTCCGATTGAGCGATTGAGGTGTTGTTTTGCTGGATGTAATAATGAACATAGTGGTCGTCATTTACTCCCGACATCTGAGCCGCTGAAGATGCAGTGGGTTACGTTTGTTTGTGAAGGGAATGCGCCTCCCGATCTACATATATCCGTCTATGTTCACGCGAATCATTCGTGATCCAGCTTCACTTACAGCAGAAGTGAGTATAAGTTTGTGATCGCCTATCCTAATAAAGTGCTAGTTAGCAAGTTTAGAGGCTAAACGCAGCTAAAGTAAACAGGCTCGTCTTTCCATAGAGAGAAGAGAGGGGCGGGGCAAGCAGAGCTAATTTGCATTTAAAGCAGCCTCGAACAGAATGAGATGATTTTTGCAGAGCTGATTTTGACAAGGTAAAAAGGGTGTTGTTTCACACAACCATTGAGAATTTTTAACCAAAGTATATTATAGACTTTTCATTAAGACACTAAAGAATCATATCAACTTGTGGAAAATGGGCATCCGATGACCCTTTTAAGTACACAGGTGTGAAAAGAGAAGCACAGAAGGCTGTATTCCTGACCTGCGGTGTGTTTTCGGGGAGTCGTACGGATAGAATACTCAAAGTCAGGAACGCTTTTGTTACTAAGGTGCAAATGATAATTCCGAGCTTCATCCAAAAGGTCTCTGCAGTTCAAATTGGCCTTGATCATCTCCTCTTTGGCAACAGTGGCTGTGAGGAAATCCACCGGCAGCAGAGGAAGACGCACCTGGGTGAGAAAAGCCCATCAGAACTGCCTTTTAATATGTTTGCTAACAACAAGACCTTAAAAGGATCCAAGACCGTTTCGGAAATGCAATGCTGGATCTGTACAGTGCCACCACTTGCTGGTCACAAACTGAACCTGGACCAGGTCCAGCCGTGCTCAGATTTTTGTTGGACTTCATGGCAAATGGGTGTTGGGGTCTAGTGGTTGTGCATTGACAGAGGCCCTGGCAGGATATTTCAGCAGGCGAATTTCCTCACGTAAGAGGTCACTCAAACGTGCTTGTAAAAAAGATCCCCAACAAACCTCCCATCCCGGCCCACAGCAGCTAACCTGAGACATGATCTGATCCAGCCAGACGTCATGGTGTTTCAGATTGGCTTTCAGCCATTTGACTGCAGCGTTGTACACTTGAGTCTCAGACTGAATGTTCAGGTCACTGGAGGCCAGCAGCGTTTTCAGGTGCTGTGGTGAAACGCAGATGAAATCCTCACACTCCACCACTTCGCTGAAATGCTCGCACGCGTAACGGTCGGCCATGTCCATCAGGTCTACCCTGTTGTGACTCTCTGCAAACGTGCGAACGGCCAGACAGTTGGAGGGGTGAAAATGAGCTTTCATGTACTCGCAACAGGCACGGGCGATCAACTCCACCTGCAGGATGCAGGCCGCGTACAGCAACGGCTGAACGTTATCCACCGTAAGTGTCAGTCGTGAGGAGTATGCGAAACCCACGAGGTCCTTGATGGCGTCGGCGTCGAAATCTCGTATCTCAATTAAATCCTGTTTGGCCTCGGCCATATCTGAGAGGAACATGGCACGAAAGTATGGAACAACGCAGGCCAGAACTAGTTTGTGGCATGGTATGAGTCTGTTTCCAACCTTGAGTGCAAAACAAAAGGGAGAAAACAAGAATTAGAATCTAACAGACACATGAAAGAACAACCTACTGCGTGACTGCATTCATTCTGACGTCTCCCCAAGCACAGACCACGGCGGTGTCAGATACCTTCAGAGTGACGTCGCAGAGTTCTCCGTTCTCATAGAACTGTCTGAGGGAGTTGTGGAAATCCTTCCAGGCCTCTTTGGCCTCAAACACGAACGAACCGTCCGTGTCGCCCTCGCTATTAGATGGCTGCGACGAGCGTTTCTGCTGCTTCCCATGTTCCGGCACCATGTCTTGCTCACACACGCCAACACCTGCACATAAAGACATGTGTTAAAGTTTATGGCCGGGCAAAATTCTAGACAAACTGGGTTTAGCACAGTTAAAGACACAGGAGACAGAGTCCACTACCCTCCAACACTCAAAGAGAATAAAATTCATCACAAATGAGAAGACGATTAAATTGCATGATTCATATGCTGTTCGTTGTCTCTGTTAAACAGCTCTTGTGAATGGACTCTGTGTCTGCACACACGGCCCTCCACACACACAGACACAGACACAGACACAGACACAGACACACACAGATCATCTTTGTTCAAGAGTCACAGTGCAGTTATTCTTTATACTGAGAAACAGACTGTTTCAACTAGATCATAACAATAGCAATCATAAACATGTTCATCTGAAGATCAACTGCTCACATGACATGAAAATGACCGTCAAAAACATTTCAAGCACAATAAAGATTTTATGTCGTCTTTTTATAGTTTGAAAGCTGGGAATGGATGATATATACAAACTACACTTCATCCCTTAAAAAACGCTACACAGAGAAATATACAGATAAATATTTGAAATAAACGAGATGATGTGATTACCTCCCATGTTATCAGTTAATGAACCTTTTTATGTTGTTTTTATCATATTAGCAACCACTTAAAAGTTGTTTGTCAATTTTCGTGAATACGATGCATTAAAGACCTATTCTTTTTAACAGTGTTTGTTTTTTGAACGATAAATTCTGTGTAATTGTTTAAACAACCAAAACACGACAGCATGAGCTGAAACGTCAACACAACAAACGCGACGGAATCAAGTGCAGGAAATATCAGAGATTAATCTTACTGACGGCTCGATATTAAACAAAATAAAACAAAATTAAATTACATGTGTGAATTTGATATTTTATCGATGTTTTACCGCATTTCCAACAGCAACACTTCCACTATGGACGGATCGACGGCACTTCCGTGTTCTGACGCGCTATGAACGCTGGGCTTTGTAGTCCAAACTACAGAAACGCTTTGAATCCCTCACGTGTTCTCCAAACAGGAGATTTGCTGTTTGCACTCAGGATAAGAGATCAAAACAGAGCCGTCAAATGTGTGGAACAACTAAAAGATGAACCATTTCTACAAGCCCTTACATTTACTCATTTTTCTAATTCCAAGACAAAGGAACAGTAAAAATTAACATAAGATGCCCTGTGACAATAAACAGCCAAATGATGACAGTATGTTACAGGACATATGTATTGTCACACCCCTGTGGACTGTTTTGTGGTTTTTTTTCCCCCATGTATGTCCTTATTTGGACTTTCCTGTTCCGTTTTTAATTATTACGTCACTGTTTAATCGATTTCACCTGTCCTAGTCTGTCTGGGTATTTAACTTTGGTTGTGTCCTATGTTTGGTTGTCGGTTATTGTATTGTCATGGTAAATGTGTTTATTGTCACTGCGGTTTCGCTCATAGTCTTTTCATGTTATTTTGCGTTGGATTCCCTGTTGTTCCTGTCCGTTCCTGTTCCTTATGTGGATTACTCAATAAATGTGCATGTTCTGGATCTCCTCGTCACTAGTCCTCATTCCCCGCATACGACGCCGTGACATGTATTGCCATACAGTTAATTAATAAATATATTTACCATACGCTGTAGTTTTATTTCACAGAAACGATATATATCACAAATTGAAGTGGTGTTATACCACTAGACCCCAGCACCTGTATATTTAATCTATGTCAATGAAAATATGAGAAAAGATTGAAGTGAAAAATAATAGGACAAATACATTAACCCAAGTGTAATAAACAGTGCTTTAATTTTTCAGGTACAGTGAGTCTATTTAACAGTAGCATTCAAGAAATAGAATTAGCAAATGTAATCAAATGTTCACTGTATGGACTGAATATACACTGAAACTTAATTAAGCAGCAACTTATTTAAACAAGAGCAATGAGTAATTTTTTTCTCTTTCTCCATTTCTTTCCTAACTCTTTACAATCAAGTAGGACATAATAGACTGCGTTACATGAAAACTAGCCAACCTCATTGCACTAATGAACTAATTTACCATCAAGCACTAATTTACCTAAGCTTTATCTTCTTTATTCCTGCATGTTCTTTATAGCTTTGACTTGTCAAACACTTCAAGCAGTCCTGTGCTGTGCAGCTGTATTTACATAATAAAATAGCAAAGTGTCTATGAATAATCAACATTTGACAGTCACACTACTCATTCCCATTTTCTACATTTTTAATGTGAACCAGGCTAAGAATCTTTCTATAAATCATGATTTGAACATAATTGTACCATTTTTGTAGACAATGGATATTGATTACAGAAAGTTTACTTGGCACAATTCCATCAGAATCAGTTTGAAGGCAGTTGAAAAGCCTAATGGCATCCAGGCAGGAACTGTGGTGTGGTGCATCATGGGAAATGGGAGCAACCATATTGGGAAGATGAAGGGGATTGTTTGTCATTTTAAAATCAAAGAGTCTTACAAAGAAGAAATATGGTTACATTGTTGTGAAATAAGACTAATTTTATTTGTTAAGTTACATACTAAATGCATAAATGACTGAAGTGTGATTAATTGGTGCATTTTAACTGCTGGTTGCTTGAATGTCTGTCAGTGGTTGAGCTTGTGGGTATAAATAGCTGCTAGCTAAAGCTTGTTGGGCTGAGGTGGAAAGTGTAGTGTAGTGTAGTGTAGTGTAGTGTAGTGTAGTGTAGTGTAGTGTGTTTTCAACAGTAGCCACTAAAAAAGTTAATAGTGAAATTATATGTCATGAGTAAATCGATGTTGGAGATGGGACTCAGACAGCAGCTTCAGGAAAACATCTAGACTTTTAGCACATGTTTGTATGTTTAAAAATTTGTTTTTTTCATGCTTGTTGTTCTTGTGTCTTCATGGCTGTTTTATTTTTTTTGACTTACTGTTATTATTATTATTATTATTATTAGTATTATATATTTTTTGCTGTTCTCAGTTAGACTCACTGCTGCTGCTGTCACGTGTGCTTTGTGTTTTGGTTTCGTTTTCCTTGTTCTCCTGTTTCCTGTTTGTCTTCCTCATCTGTTACTATCGTTTTTGATTGATTACGCTGCACCTGTCATTTATTTGCTGTCATTTGTCCTAGTAGTTAAACTCCATTTTGTTCAGTCTTTTTTTGTCCATTCTTGGTCATTATCAGACATATGTTGACCCTGTCTGCCTGTTCTTTAATTATTATTAAAATTATTTAGTTTAAAACGTTACTCAATCGTCATCTGCCTTCCTGCCTGCTACACACCTGACAGCTGGAAATGGGTGAGTAACATTCAAATAATATCCTACAAAGTTTGTATGGGCTTAATTTCACAGGTTTGAAAAATTTATGAGTTGTGTTTGAGCTGCTAGTTTTTTTATTTTTTTACCTAGATGTATAAACTATGCCAAAGAATCACTTTCCAAGAGATTAAAAGCTGGCCACATAAGTTTTCCTGGCATTTGACTAAACTGCCAACCTTACAATATTTACAGCATTGTGCATGGGAAAATGCAGTATTTCCTGAGCTTAGATATCAAATAGCTGGGCAAGGTTAAATTAGACTGCAGAGACCAAGGTAGCAGTGTGCACACTACAGAGTTTTAAGGATGTTTGCTGTATTATGTAATTTGTGTGCAGGATGTTGTGTAGGCTTTCCAGATGCCCACTGTGCATGATAGCTTTGGCAGGTTTTTTTTTTTTTCATTTGATTTTTAATAATATGGATTTATATTGTGGCACTTGCAATTTTAAGTGCTACGCTTGTAGCACATTCATAGTGTGGTTTGTGTGGCAATTCCAGAGACCCAGAAACTGATTTCATTCCAGCTGTAGTCTTTCTATTCATGTTGAGCTTGAGTGCTTTGTGTTGATCAAATCAGTTCTTTAAATTCATTAAAATGTCTGACTGAAGTACTTTAGGAGTGGTTGATCATGGACATTAAGCAGTTATTTAGTACTACAGTTTAATTTCACAAGTGCTTACACAGGCTTATGTTCACCTGTGCTTCTTGCTTTTTGTCTGTTCAGTTCTCTATAGGTTTGAGTGTAGGTCTTTTAACCTTGTTCAAAGGATTTTATGCAAGTTGAATGATATTTTTTTTTCACCCTATTCAGTGAAATCAGTGGAATACGCTGCTTCATGCCCGTCCGTACTGCTAATTTCAAACTAGCATATGTGTTTCTGTTGGTCAATCTCTTTGTTTTTCAGCTGTATTGTAAATCCAATTTTTTTCAGCTGTATTTGCACTTTCATACTGATCTTGACTGAGGCCTGGATTTGACCAGAGGACACATCATCAATCTGATCTTTATCAGGTTTACAAATTGTATTACAAGCAATTGGTACTTTCATGCAATTGAAACTAAGTGAATATTATTTGTAATGTTTGCGTGTAGGTTAGCTGGGCAGTTGGACGTACTGTTTCCCTCTTTGATGGAAGGTCCGCTAATAATCAGTGGTGACTTTTGCGGCTCATGCTGCAGTATTTTTTCAGTGTGTTGTAGCTTTCTTTAAGGTTAGATGACATATATATATATATGTGTGTGTATGTGTGTGTGTATGTATGTATAGATTTTTTTTTTTTAGCAGCTCAGAAATGGATCATGAACATCATTTTTCTGTTGAAAATCTGGTAAGTTTGTTTTTCTTCTGTCAGTGAGGTCTTAACAGTGAAACAGGAAATTATTCCTATAATGCGTCTCCTAATTTCTAACCTGTAATTCTTAGGTCATGAATCCTGTCCGGTCTGCCTGCCACTAGAGGTCGCCTGTGCATCTTACTGACATTTGACATTACACAGACTGTTGCAAGCACACCCCGGACTACGTTCCCCATTATCCATTGCGCTGATTACATGGACACAAGTGTATCCAATCAGTCAGTCTATATAAGGCTTGGACTTCCTCTTGGTATTCACCATTGCCTTTAGCACTCTTCTAGTGTTAGCAATGTTTACGGAGCCACTTTGTAGTTTTGTCTAGCCACTTTTCCTGTGTTTTGTCTAGTTTTCTGAGTTTTGTATTCTCGCCATGGAACTCTAGATTGTTTTATTGGATTACCGTTTTGCCTAGCACCCTGGATTTCATTCGCAATTGATTGATCGTTGGTTGTCCTGGATTACTCTTGTGTTTTGTCCTTGGATATACCCGTTGTCATGAGTCAGGCTTCTGTGGCTCCCTCCGATCGCCACCGGAGGGCACCCTCTCCCGAATATTGACTGGTTTTGGACTCTATTTCCCATGTTCCCCGTACCTGGGTCTGATTGCCCTTCCAGGTGTTCCTTATCTCCTCCCCTATTTATACTGCTTCCAGACTCGTTCACTTTGCGAAGTCTTGTATTGCCCCGGCTGCATTTCTGAGCGTTTTCTCTGTTTTTGGATTATCTGTGTTTGACCTAGGATTGTTTTCTCGTTGTTTGATTCTCTGCCGCCTGCCCTTTGGACTCTATTGCTTTGGACTCTGATACTGCTCTGCTAGCCGCCAGCCCCGACACTTCGCCTGCCTGTGACCATTCTTTGTTTATTCTCTGCTGTCCCTGTCGCTGTATTCTGACCCCCGCCTGTCTGACCACGTTTTCTCTAATAAAAGCTGCAAATGGATCCTCAGGCTTCTGATCAGTCATTACAGAAGACTTCGCCCCCTACCGATCCAGCAGCCGTGTTTCAGCTCACCACGGAAGTGTCAGCGCAAGCTACCATGCTAGCTTCTCATCAACAGCAGCTACAGCATCTCACTACACTGACGGAGGAGCTAGTTAAGACGCTACAGGCCCTTCGCCTCGCTGACATTTCTCCTCAGCCTGCTGTTTCGCCGCAACCCCTCTCCACTCCTAGCCACACCACCACCAGCCCTCGTCTAGCATTTCCTGAGAAATTCGACGGATCGGCTGGAAAATGTAAGGGGTTTCTCATGCAATGTTCTCTGTTTGTATCGCAGCAACCGCAGTTATACCCCACTGATGACAGTCGAATTTCCTTTGTATGCTCGCTACTGACTGGAAGAGCTCTGGATTGGGCTACAGCGTTGTGGGAAGGTGAACACACCACATTTCCCTCATTTACCGTCTTTTTGCAAAGCTTTCGGGAGGTGTTTGATCACTCGGCTTACGGAGAGGAGGCGGGTGAGCAGCTCCTCGCTCTGCGTCAGGGACGCGGCACCGCAGCGGATTATGCCCTCACTTTTCGCACCCTCGCAGCCCAGACGGGTTGGTCGGATGACCCACTGAAACTGCTGTATCGTGAGGGACTAACATCGGAACTGCAAAGCGAGCTGGCCTGCCGCGATGAGGGTAAATCTCTCGATGAGTTTATTGAACTGTCTATCCGTATTGATAACCTCGCCCGCTCTCGCCGACCACCGCGCTCTGTTACAACGCCTCATCTCCCTACCGCTGCCACTTCGGAACCCGAACCCATGCAAGTCGGATTCACTCACCTCACCGCAGAGGAGCGTGAGCGGAGAATTCGACAACATCTCTGTCTGTACTGTGGACAAGAGGGTCATCTACGGGCTGCCTGTCCCATCCGTCCCTCGCCTCGCAAGACCAATGCAGTGAGTTCTAAACGTTCTAATCAAACTGCCTTCGATATTCCTGTAACTCTGATGTTTCATGATAGAAAGATCACCGCTGCAGCCATGATTGATTCTGGTGCCGCTGGCAATTTCATTGATGTTCACTTTGCTAATTTTCATAATATTCCTCTCGTTGCATGTGGTTCCCGGGTGGCAGTGGCAGCGCTAGATGGTCGCCCCCTGGGGAGAGGCGAGGTTAAGTTCATCACCGACGACATCACTCTCAAGACAGGCTTGAAACACACTGAGAACATCCGTCTGTTTGCCATTGACTCGCCTCTTAACCCCATCATTCTGGGAATGCCGTGGCTCGAGAGACATAATCCTCGCATTTCCTGGGCGGCCAGAAAAATTCTCCAATGGTCCGATCACTGTAACCAGAACTGTCTTCCCTATGAGACCATCACACCTCCTCAACAGATAACCATCCAACCATCTGCTACACTCGAACTACCTGCCGAATACCTCGACCTAGCAGAAGCCTTCAGCAAGACCAAGGCCTCCAAACTGCCCCCTCACAGACCTAACGATTGTGCCATTGAACTCATTCCAGGGTCCCTATCACCCAGGGGAAGGATTTTCCCCTTATCTCAACCTGAATCTGAAGCCATGAAAATGTATATCGAGGAGGAACTGGCTAAGGGGTTCATCAGACCATCCACATCTCCAGCTTCAGCGGGGTTTTTCTTCGTTAAGAAGAGGGACGGGGGTCTTCGTCCCTGCATTGATTATCGTGGTCTCAACGACATTACCATCAAGTACCGCTATCCCCTACCACTAGTCCCATCGGCTCTGGAACAGCTTCGTTCAGCCCGTTACTTCACCAAATTAGATTTACGCAACGCTTACAACCTCATCCGCATCCGGGAGGGCGATGAATGGAAGACGGCTTTCTCTACCACCACTGGCCACTACGAATATTCCGTTATGCCCTTCGGCCTGGTCAACAGTCCATCTGTGTTTCAGGCCTTTGTCAACGACGTATTCAGGGACATGCTCGATCGATGGGTCATAGTCTACATTGACGACATACTGATTTTTTCAGACACCCTAGAATCACACATACAACATGTCCGGGCAGTATTACAAAGACTCATCGACCACCAACTCTACGCCAAGTTCGAAAAATGTGAGTTCCACCGCACTGTTACCTCCTTCCTCGGCTACATTATCGGCTCAGAGGGGGTAGCCATGGACGACAAGAAGGTCCAGGCCGTTCTCAATTGGCCTCCACCCACATCTGTCAAGGAACTGCAACGATTCTTGGGATTTGCTAACTTCTACCGGCGTTTTATAAGAAACTTCAGCTCTGTTGCAGCTCCGCTTACGTCTCTTCTCCGGGGAGGAGGTAAAAGGCTTGTGTGGACACCTGAGGCTGAGAGGGCTTTTCAACAACTAAAGGAACGGTTTACTTCGGCTCCCATCCTTCACCATCCAGACCCCGAGCGGGGGTTCGTGGTCGAAATTGATGCTTCAAACACTGGCATAGGGGCTGTACTCTCGCAACGTCAGGGCTCTCCACCAAAGCTGTTCCCCTGCGCCTTCTACTCTTGCAAACTTTCACCCACCGAGCAAAATTACGACGTGGGAGACCGTGAATTACTCGCCATGAAGGCGGCCTTTGGAGAATGGCGGCATTGGTTGGAGGGAGGCAAGGAACCATTCATTGTGCTAACCGACCATCGCAACCTTGAATACCTCAGGTCAGCCAAACGCCTCAACCCACGTCAGGCCAGATGGTCTCTCTTCTTCACACGTTTTGATTTCAGGGTCACATATCGTCCAGGCCCCAAGAACACAAAAGCCGACGCACTTTCCCGCCAATTTGAATCCTCCACTGCACCCTCCGACCCTGAACCCATAATAGCACCTTCCCTCATCCTCGGTCCCATACAGTGGGACATCATGACCGAGATTACAGAAGCCCAAGACAACGAACCGCCACCGCCAGAATGTCCTCCTGAGCGCACATACGTTCCTAGGGCTCTCCGTCAACGTGTGATGCAATGGGTACATGATTCCCCCAGCTCTGGTCACCCAGGAATTACCGCTACCATCCATCTTGTTACCAACCGTTTCTGGTGGCCCTCACTCCAAGGAGACACTACGGAGTTTGTTCGCAACTGTCCTGCCTGCAACATATCCAAATCCTCTCACCAACGGCCTGCCGGTCTCCTGCAGCCTCTTCCAGTTCCCCAACGCCCTTGGTCACACATTGCCATTGACTATGTTACCGATCTACCTGCCTCACGTAACTACACAACCATCCTCACTGTTATAGACCGGTTTTCCAAATCATGCCGACTGATACCCCTAACTAAACTGCCCTCTGCTTTTGAAACCGCCGAAGTATTGATGGAACAAGTCTTCAGGTTCTACGGCCTTCCAGAGGACATTGTCTCTGACCGAGGACCCCAGTTTACCTCTCGTGTCTGGGCCGCATTTTGCAAACATCTCAACATCAATGTTAGCCTCACCTCAGGATACCACCCGGAATCCAATGGACAGGCAGAACGCCTCAACCAAGAACTCACCCGCTTCCTCCGCACATACTGTCACAACAACCAACAGGATTGGAGCCGCTACCTGTTATGGGCGGAATATGCTCAGAACTCCCTCCGCAAGCCATCCACAGGTCTCACACCTTTCCAATGTGTCTTAGGCTTCCAGCCGCCTCTCTTCCCATGGTCTGGTGAACCCTCAGAATTACCATCTGTCAATGACTGGCTACAAAGGAGTGAGGAAACCTGGAACATGGCTCATGTCCACCTTCAAAGAGCCATTAGAAGGGCACAGGAGCAGGCCGATCGCCGTCGGAGACCGCATCCAGCTTATACCCCTGGTCAGTGGGTCTGGCTCTCCTCACGAGATCTTCGCCTCCGACTTCCCTGTCGCAAGCTCAGTCCCAGGTACGTGGGTCCGTTCAAAATTCTCCGTCAGATTACTCCAGTTTCATATCGTTTAGAATTACCTGCCCATTACCGTATCTCACCCACTTTCCATGTGTCTTTGCTTAAGCCCGCCGGTGCTCCGAGAGGAGAGGAGATCCAGGAGGAAGCCGCTGACGAGAGCACCCCTCCCTTGGTCGTGGATGGCGAGGAGGCTTACCAGGTGCCCGAAATCCTGGACTCTCGACGCCGGGGTGGGGTACTTCAGTACCTCATAGACTGGGAGGGGTATGGCCCGGAGGAGAGGTCGTGGATCAATGCCCGGGACATCCTGGATCCCTCGTTGACTGCCGAATTCCACAGGACCCATCCGGAGAGACCAGCCCCTCGACCTCGTGGGAGACCCCGGCGTCACAATCCTTCTCGCTTCAGGAGCCGCTCGCAGGGAGGGGGCTCTGTCATGAGTCAGGCTTCTGTGGCTCCCTCCGATCGCCACCGGAGGGCACCCTCTCCCGAATATTGACTGGTTTTGGACTCTATTTCCCATGTTCCCCGTACCTGGGGCTGATTGCCCTTCCAGGTGTTCCTTATCTCCTCCCCTATTTATACTGCTTCCAGACTCGTTCACTTTGCGAAGTCTTGTATTGCCCCGGCTGCATTTCTGAGCGTTTTCTCTGTTTTTGGATTATCTGTGTTTGACCTAGGATTGTTTTCTCGTTGTTTGATTCTCTGCCGCCTGCCCTTTGGACTCTATTGCTTTGGACTCTGATACTGCTCTGCTAGCCGCCAGCCCCGACACTTCGCCTGCCTGTGACCATTCTTTGTTTATTCTCTGCTGTCCCTGTCGCTGTATTCTGACCCCCGCCTGTCTGACCACGTTTTCTCTAATAAAAGCTGCAAATGGATCCTCAGGCTTCTGATCAGTCATTACACCCGTGTGCTGTGGTTTCCAATAATTAGCTGAATGTGGATTGTGGGAATTTTGTGTTTATGCATTTGTTTTTAAAGCTTTTTTTGTTCATTTGTCCTTTTTTTTGTATTATTGGCTTTTTTGTGTTTTTTTTTTTTTTTATTATTTTTTTTTTTTTGCAATATTCATTCATGCACCTGAGGTTTTTAATTGCTGTTTGCTGCCTTGACACTGAGAAGTGATTAATCCAATTTGTGAGTGTGTTTATTATTGTTATTATTATTATGATGTTTTTAAGGTGTTTTATTTATTTATTTTTTTTGCGATTGTTGGTAATGTGTCCTCATTAGGCTCAGAACTGGCTTGTCCTGGACATCAGTCAGCCAGGGGCATTAGTTCATTTCCTGAGTAGTAGCAGGATCGAAGACAGTTGTAGGTCAGTTTTTGGTTAATGAAGAAAATGAGTGTTCTTAGTGTGTCTAAGTTGTTTTGCAGTGTTATTGTGGTTTCATGTTTTTGTTGTAAAGATGTGTGTAAAGATTTGAAAGTGTTGTAGTTGAATCTGTGTGTGAAGAAAAGTGTAAGTATTTGTTTATGGATATTCGTTGTGTGTGTATTTATTTATGTATTTAGGGCTTTATTGACTGTGTGGGGTAAGGGTCGTAAGTCAGGGTTAGGGGTAGGGTTGAGGGTAAGTCAGATTAAGGGTAGGTGGGAAGGTAAATGAGGTCCGGGTGGGTGGGTTAAGGTATCTAAGAATCCAGAGGTCAGACCAGGTCTGATCTCGGTTAGGCTCTGGCACACATTTCCGAAGCCCGCTCCATGTCCCACAAGAGGAAGAAATCCCTCTAACAGCCCCTCCACTGGTCTAAATTCTCCCAATTGTTCTGTATGTTGTCTCTACGTGTCTGTGTCTTTAGAATTCTTATGAAATAGGTGTGTATTTTTATTATTTGTTGTAATTTATTGATTAAATGTAATATATGAATCTTATATGTTAATTACTATCCTTGTTTTGTATATAATATATGTGTTAATGTAATACTACCATTGTGATATACACTTAATTTACTAATAATAATCCAATGATTTATATAATGTGTGTGTGCATGTCCCCAATCACAATTGATGCTATATGGTTTTTATATATCAAACAAATTCTCAATTGTGTTGATTTAAGAATTATTGTTCATCATACCTGTGACCTTTTGACCCCAATTTCTTTTCCCTTTTCCTGTATGTTTTTCCAATTTAGTAACGAATAGTGATGAAAAAATAAATAAAAGGGATTATGAAATTCAAAATTTTAAAGTTTTAGGGTTCCAACACTTAGGGTTGAAACACTTAGGGTTCAGACACTTAGGGTTCAGACGCTTGTGGAATTGCAAATTTTAAAATTTTAAAATTTTAGGGTTCAAACACTTAGGGTTCAGACATCTAGGGGTTAG